>JAKCOX010000044.1:4037655-4087655 GCA_022605575.1 Laterallus jamaicensis coturniculus | reverse complement strand
GTGTGGGGAATAAATAAAAAAAAATTCAAATTGTGCTGGTAGAGTTTTTGAATTTCAGTGCTGAGTCAAAACCACAAAATTTTGTGTTAAAGTTTGACCTTTGTTATGGCTTTCAAATAAAAGCAAATTTTTAATTAAAATAATTTTATCTCAGGATCTGAATGCTTTCTTTTAAAACAGCAGACTAAGGATTTGGAAGTTTTACAGAGTACTTTTCAGCTGAGAAAGGCACCAGTTTACAGTGTGTCATGAAACCTACATAATTTGCAATTTAATTTGTACTCTTAAAATAAGATCTTCCACAGGAATTTATTCAGAAATTCTTCAGACAGCAGTAACATTTTGGCACTCCTGGTGTAGCAAATGATCCTGCAAGATGGCTGCCTCACGACTTAACATTTCTCCAAGTCATCTTTCCCCATGGGAAGCACTATTGCCCCTTCCCGCTTCCTTCCCAAGACGTTCAGAAGTGGAAAGTGCTGAATTACAGAATCCATGCTCTGAATCTCACATCTCAAAGCATATGGTCTTCAACGGTACTTGTGTCATAGAATCATAGAATCACAGACTGGTCTGGGTTGGAAAGGACCCCAAGGATCACACAGCTCCAACCCCCCTGCCACAGGCAGGGACACCAACCTCAGGCCTGGAGCTACACAAGGCTGCCCAGGGCCCACCAACCTGGCCTTGAACACTTCCAGGGGTGGGGTGTCCACTCCCTCTCTGGGCAGCCTGTTCTAGCACCTCACCACTCTCTGTGTAAAGAACTTCCCCCTAATCTCTCCTCTAACCCTTCCCTCCTTTAGCTTCACTCCATCCCCCTTGTCCTGCCAGTCTCTGCCCTTTAACAAGCTGATTACCTTTTGCTCTGCTCCCTTCAGGTACTGGCAGGCTGCAATGAGGTCCGCCCACAGCCTTCTCTTCTCCAGGCTGAACCAGCCCAGCTCCCTCAGCCTCTCTTCGTAGGGGAGGTACTCCAGCCCTCTAATCATGTTTGTGGCCTCCTCTGCATCCTCTTCAACAGTTCCACATCTTTCTTGTATTGGGGGCCCAGCTCTGGACACAGGACTCCAGATGGGGCCTCAGGAGGGCAGAGCAGAGAGGGACAATCCCCTCCCTGTCCCTGCTGACACCACTCTGCTGATGGAGTCCAGGATCTTGGCCTTGTGAGCTGCAAGAGCACACATCTTTTTAGGTGAAGGCAGATTTGCACAGGCCAGCACCGCAGTAGACTTGGCTTTGCTGTGCAAGGCATAAGTTACATGGTTTAGTTTACATTTTTGGCTTTTGGTTTGAAGCTGGAGATACATATGGCCTACACTGCCTGTTGTAAGAGGATCTTTTTGCCTGGAACATACTGAAAACTCCATTAAGAATACATCTAATTAAAACTGCCTCTCAAATTATTGTAGAAAATAAAGCATTATTTCATCTTGAATTACCAAATGGCGACCTATGGCTCTGTGGAATACTAAAGCCTTTGCATGCTGATGTAGTCAACTTTGGCCAAGTGATTCTGAGGGAGAGCATAGGTGAACATGCTGTGGAATTTTAATTATCACTTTTGTTATTAACTCCAAAGAAATTCTAAGAAATGTGAGCTTTGTCTTCCACATATTCCACAGTCTCAAACACAATGCCAAAAAATGGATTGCTTTGGATATAAACTGCTAGAGGAAGTGTAGTGTCAACCAGTGAGCTTTACTTTAACTGAGTTATTTAAGATTTTAAGAGAAAAGCTAACTATATGTTGTGGTTCTGCACAGTGGGGCTCTGGCAGAGGAGGGGGCTGCAAGGTTGGCTTCTGCCAGCAGCAGCTGGAGTTTCCCCCAGGTCCCACAGAGCCAACACCAGCTGGCTCAAGGCCATACCCGCTGCTGACCAAGGCCGAGCCCATCAGTGATGGTCACAGCGCCTCTGGGAATCACAGTGAGGAGGGAAAATGCCAGCGGCTGCTTTGTGCCCCAGAGAAGGGAGTGAGATGGTGGGAGAGACTGTGCAGGCATCAAGGGCAGGGAAGGGGGAGGAGGTGTCCCAGGTGCTGGAGAGAGAGATGTCTCTGAGCCCCTGGAGAAACCCACGGTGGAGCAGGCTTTGCTGGGGAGCTTGTGACCCCGTGGGGTACCAGGCTGGAGCAGTCTGGGCCTGAGAGACTGAGACACTTTCTGTGATTGATGACTGCACCCATAGCAGTGACCCACGCTGGGGCAGCTGGAGAGGAGCTAGAGCCCTGTGGAAAAGGACTCACATTGGAGAAGTTCATGGAGGACTGTCTGCTGTGGATGGGACCCCATAGTGCAGCAGGGGAGGGGGTGAGGAATGCCACCCCCATCCAAGAAGGAAAACAAGTCGTGAGGAATTGACCCAAACCCCCATTCCCTCAGTCCCTGCCCCTCCCTGTGCCACAGTGTGGTGAAGAAGGGAACGAAATCCTGACTGAAGATCAGTCTGCTAAGAGGGAGGGATGGGGGGGGTGTGCTTTAAGATCTGGTTGCATTTCTCATCACCCAACTCTGGTGTCACTGGCGCTGCAGGGCAGTGTCATCAATTAGAGAGTTTTCTTTCCTTTATTCTGTGTTGAGTCTGTTCTGCCCGTGACGCTGATTGTGGAATGATCTCTCCCTGCCCTTATCTCTACTCCTGAGCCGCTCAATATCTATTTTCTCTCCTCATCAGCTGAAAAGGGGAGTGACAGAGTGACTTTGGTGGGTGTCTGGCCTCCAGCCAGGATCAAACCACCACACCACACTACACAGATTACTAAACCTTTTGGTTTACTGAAACAACCTTTATCACCAAATGATCTGCTCTGCTCAAATATTTTGTTTGTGACAAAGAGAGGACAGACCTTAGTGACATTATGAATTAAGATATGTGAAAGGACACAACAGGAGCTAAAGGCCATGTCTATGAGAGCACTGAAATATCCACAGTTAATCCACTGAGCCAAAACCCCTTGACAATCTCAGATTTTCTGGGCAGCCATACATTGTGAGACGCTTGGTGGATCACAGTCCTGGGGCCAGCTGTAGAGAGTATCACTGAATTCTGGGATGTAGGTGCCAGGAACTTCCACCCTACTTGATGTCTCTTACTCATGACTAGCATTCAAGCTGGGAATCTGAAGGCCAGCAAGGTTGAAACAATATGGAGATGTTTGATTTAGTGAAAATGCATGTCCTGTTTTGGACCTGGCCCTCTCAGGGGAGCTGGCTTGCCAAAACGATGCCGTTCACCTTCAGAGATGGAAGTGGTCCTCTCTAGATGCTCAGGTATTCCTGGGTTAGCAGCACTGGGAGTGCTTGTAATACACTACACAGGAAATTACTAACACTAACACATTTTCAGCCTTGTAAGTAAACATGATTCAGTGTTCCAGCTCTTTCAGAGTTACATAAGGAATCCTCCACCTACCAACGCATTTACTGTAACTGTGTTTTGACGGGCGCTACATTCCCAAACCTGAGAGCAGCTCTTTATCTCTCCCCCTTCGTGCCAGGGGGCCTCCTGCTGCTCTGTCCTTTGCACCAAGCTGGTCGCCAGCCGTGTTATAAAACAGAGAGTGCATTAGCTGAAAGTGGGAAAAGCTTCAATTACCTAAATAGCTGAAGGTCTAAAAATAGTCTCCCCAGCACCAGCTAATACAGCCACCGCCAGAACCCTGGCTCTACCATGCAAGAAAGTGCTGAGTTCCACCATGCATTTGTGAATCTGCAGAGAGAGTCCACTTTAAGCTAGTAAAGTACCCAGAACATCTGTTAATTAATTCCTCTACATTGCATAAGGCAATTACATGCCTTAAAGTGTTAGAGCCGTGTGGATGGAGTGCTCGACAGCAGAAGTGTCTTTGAAGCCGTACTGCAAAGTTCCTTTAGACCTTCCCCCAAAGTCTGCTGCGTTTGACTTCTCAAATAAGAAAACCAACAGGTAGGTTAAAATATAACTAACAGAAAGACAAGAATTCTTATCACAGGGGCGCAGTGCCAATGGAAAAAAAAAAAGCAGCCCAAAGTAAATCTCATCAGTCCCGCGATGATGAAAAACCAAACGCAGCAGCTGTTTGCCTGGGAACAGTCTCTCAACACGTTTTGATTTCACAGCGCTGAATTAATCTTTTTCTAGAGAGCACACAAAGCCAGCAGCTCTCCTCACAGAGGGGGTGGACGGTTCTTCCTTTCTGCTGTGACAGTGGCTGCTCTAACAAGGACACGTGGCTCAGGACCGTGCCGTGGATGGAACAGGTTGGGAAGGGGGAAAGGATGTCCATAAGCTGTGGGAATCTTCCAAGTGGGAAACAAAGTTTTTGGTCTCATTGTATCCACTAATGGAAAGCAAATTTTAAATTAGAAACAAAACATTTGCTTGCAAAAGTGTATAATTAACCTTTAAAACTCACAGTGCTGTTGGATCTAAGAGCTCAGCTGGATGCAAGAAGGATTATGTATTTATGTTTATAGTGCAAACATCTATAGATTCATTAGGGAAGAAAGAGAGAGAGCTCCCCTCGCACTGCAAATCTATGTTTTGTG
The DNA here is from genome assembly GCA_022605575.1 of Laterallus jamaicensis coturniculus. Lineage (NCBI taxonomy): Eukaryota > Metazoa > Chordata > Aves > Gruiformes > Rallidae > Laterallus > Laterallus jamaicensis. The sequence continues at coordinate 4,083,126 of JAKCOX010000044.1, read as the reverse complement.
CCAGTAAGATGAAGTCAAGAGAAAAACTGATGTCATTAAATCCATGAGAATCCCAGGTTGCAGCGCTGAGAAGGTGGTGTTCTGGTAAACTACCTCCCAGGGGCTTTGTTTGCAAGTAGAAAAATCTTCCACTCTTGAAACAAAGTGCTATCACAGAATTAGATTTTAAAAACTTTTTAATCAATGTCTCTGTGAGCGCAATGACAAATGTAGACCTTGAAGCTCTCATGTGGGGAAGCACGCTAGAAAGCAAGCCAGAAGCACCACGCTTTCTCTAAACCACAATGATTTTGGCTGTATTAAAAGTGACTGGTGTGTAGAAACAGGGACAGTAACTTCACCTGACCGTTCCCAGAGCTTTCTGGTTAAGAAACATCAACACAAATCAAGAACGAGTATGTGCTGGTATCCTTTCAGATCCTTAGTTGCAAACCTACAGAACTTTCTCCACAAATGTTTTCATCATTTTCTAACAAAGAACAGCAGAGTAAAAATAGTACTCTTTATCCCACCAAATAATTTATTTTGGCACAATTGGATGGGTTTCATTCTCCCCTCAGAATATACACTGCTGTGATTTCAAGTAGGCACTGTAGGCGCTAAACCTTTGAATGTTGAAACATTTTTTTCCTCTACAATCCCAGCTCTATTTTATGTATTATAATAATATTTTAAAATCTTATTATTGAAATATTAGCATGCCATAACATGGTGCTTGTAAGTCACCAGCAATTTGCCAGCTGTCTGAATCACAGGTTTGAAGTTGGAAGGGACTGTGAAAGACCATCCAGTCCAACCCCCTGCCAGGGCAGGATCACCCAGACTGAATCACACAGGAACACATCCAGGTGGGGTTTGAATGTCTCCAGAGAAGGAGACTCCACAGCCTCTCTGGGCAGCCTGTCCCAGGGCTCTATTACCCTCACAGGGAAAAAGTTCCTCCTTACATTCACATGGAACTTCCTCTGCTCCAACTTGCACCCATTGCCCCTTGTCCTGTCGCTGCCATCACTGAGAAGAGCCTGGCTCCATCCTCCTGATTCTCACCCTTTACATATTTATAGACATTAATAAGGTCACCCCTCAGTCTCCTCATCAAGCTAAAGAGGCCCAGCTCCCTCAGCCTCTCCTCATCAGGAAGCTGTTCTACTCCCTCAGTTATCTTGGTGGCCCTGTGCTGGGCTCTCTCAAGGAGTTCTGTGTCCTTCTTGAGCTGAGGGGCCAGAACTGGACACAATATTCCAGGTGGGGTCTCACCAGATCAGAGGAGAGGGGAAGAACGACTTCGCTTGACCTACTAACCACCCCTCGTGTAATATCCCCCAGGATGCCATTGGCCTTCTTAGCCAGAAGGACACTCTGCTGGCTCATGGCCATCCTGTTCCTCGGGACGCTGGGTCCCTGTCACCTATGCTGCTCTCCAACAGCCCAGTCCCCAACCTATACTGGTACCTGGGGCTGTTCTTCCCTAGATGCCAGACCCTGCACTTGCCCTTGTTAAATCTCAGCAAACTTCTCCCTGCCCAGCTCTCCAGCCTCTCTAAGACTTGCTGAATGGCAGCACAGCCCCTGGGGCACCAGCCACCCCTCCCAGTTTTGTGTTGTCATCACTTGCTGACTGGACCCTCTATTGCCTCATACAGGTTATCAATAACTATATTGACTAGCACAGGTCCCAGTACCAACCCCTGAGGGTCTCCACTAGATACAGGCCTCCATCCAGACTCTGTCCCATTGATTGAAACTCACTGGCATCAACCAGCTCTCAATCCACCTCACTACTCTACCATCCAGACCACATTTCCTCAGTTTAGCCATAAGGATGCTGTGGGAGACGGATTCAAATGCTTCATCTTGATACCATGCCATTAAAAATTCTAAGACAGATGCACAAAGTCTTCAAAAAAAAATCCACAGAGCAAAAAGAATATTCCAAAATATTCCATATTTTATAAGGCTAAAAGTCTCTCTCATGATAATTTGTCATGGGAGGAAAGTTTTTATGTAACTTCATCTGACTGTCTGGCCAAGGCAGAAAGGCTGGAAGTCAGAGTTGTAAGAAGATGCTGCTTTAGTAGTGGTAATACCTCTCTTTTGAATTCTTTAGATCTATTCTACTTCAGGCCAACTCACACAAGTGGGTTTAGAATTTATTTTTTTTAAGCTCACATGCACAGAAAGTTTTTTCTTTACCCAGATTCCCTACCAGTGATTTCTTTTGACCACCAAGATTTTTGCATTAAATGCATTTCAGGAGATAATGCTTGTTCTCAGCTCGATTCTTTAAGAAAGCAAGGTCAGACCACTTCTAATAAGAAGGTGGAATGTCAAATTCCTGTAGCTTTTAATGTGCAGCAAGGATAATACTAAAGGGAAGCAGCATCCTTGCAAAGTCAGCTTTTACACTCACATTTGTTTCTTCGTTTTAATTCCCTGTGGTTGTTTCTTTGGTTGCATTTTGGTTTGCATACATGCCTACTCTCTCTAGCGTTATCAAGAAAAACCTGATAAGCTGCCTACCTGTCTGCTGCAGAGAGATTACCCCAAGGAAAATATACACAGACAGAAACAGCAAAATCTTTCCAGTTAAACCACAGCACGTTTATCTGCTCCTCTGAGACAGCGAACACTCAGAATTAGTAGGGAGATGAGTGAAGTGCAGAAAAGAACGATGCTCATCATTTACAGCTTAAGCACGTCTCCATCCCCATCGTTTGTGCTCTGAAAGGCAAAGAGGTAACAATTCAAAGCCTGAAAAAGGTCTTGCCACCAAGGTACCGAAATAAGCTGTTGAATCAGCTGTGTATGCACAACTGATCTAAAGTAAATGATTCTGTAATAAATTAAGGGCTATTTGTTTCCCACTGCTAAACCAAGGCGTGCTATATTTAAAAGGGGCAACTATTGCATGTGAATGCTAGCCTTGCCAACCTCTCAATGGTTAATTCAACAGTTGTGTGTACTTTGACATCCTGATCACAACATTTAATTCTGCTGTGCACAGTCATTCTGCATGTCCAGTTGAGTTTTAACTACCAGCTACACAGCTCTGCCCAGGAACCTGCAGTCAGACTGAAAAACCACAAAATGGGATAAAATTACTATCGTGCATGAGAGCAGCACAGAAAAAGTTCAAAAGAACAGAGTCTTACCTGAAATCTGCCTGTCACTGGCCTGGACAGGGGGACCATCAGCTGGGTTAAAAACTGGCTGGTGGCCTGGCCCAAAGGGTGGTGGTGAATGGAGTCAAATCCAGCTGGAGGCTGGTCACAAGTGGCGTCTGTCCCCCAGAGCTCAGTCCTCAGTCCAGTTCTGTTCAACATCTTTATCAATGACCTGGATGAAGGGATCAGATGCTCCCTCAGTAAGTTTGCAGATGACACTGAACTAGGAGGAAGTGTTGCTCTGCCTGAGGGTGGGGAGGCTCTTCAGAGGGATCTGAACAGACTGGACCCATGGGCTGAGGCCAAGGAGATGAGGTTTAACAAGGCCAAGTGCAGAGTGCTACACATGGGACATAACAACCCCCTGCAATACAGGCTTGGGGGAGACTGGCTGGAGAGCTGTCAGGCTGAGAAGGACCTGGGGGTGTTGAGTGACTGCCGACTGAACACGAGTCAGCAGTGTGCCTGGGTGGCCAGGAAAGCCAAGGGCATCCTGGCTTGTGTTGGACACAGCGTGGCCAGCAGGTCTGGAGAGGGGTTTGTGCCCCTGTACTGGGCACTGGTGAGGCTGCACCTCAAGTGCTGGGTCCAGCTCCTCACCATAAGAAGGACATTGAGGTCCTGGAGCTTATCCAGAGAAGGGCAACCAGGCTGGGGAAGGGGCTGGAGGGCAAATCCTCTGAGAAGCAGCTGAGGGAGCTGGGGGTGTTCAGCCTGGAGAAGAGGAGGCTGAGGGGAGACCTTCTCCCTGCCTCCCCTGCCCTGCCAGGAAGGTGCAGAGAGGTGGGGGATGGTCTCTTCAGCAAGGGGACAGGAGATGGGACAAGGGGCAATGGGCTCAAGCTGTGCCAGGGCAGGGTCAGATCAGATATGAGGGAAAAGTTCTTCTGTGGAAGAGTTGTGGGGATGTGGAACAGGCTGCCCAGGGAGGGGGCTGAGTCACCATCACTGGATGTGTTTAACAGGCAGGTAGATGAGGTGCTCAGGGATATGGTTTAGCACAGGATGGGAACAGTTGGACTTGATGATCTTAAAGGTCTTTTCTAGCCTTGTGATTCTGTGATTCTGTAGTGCTACCTGGGGTTGTTGTGCTTTGAGTGCAGGACCCAAAACTGAGCCTTGCTGAACCTCATGGAGTTGGCTTGGCCCATGATCCAGCCTGTCCCTGTAGAGCCTTCCTGCCCCCAAGCAGATCAATACTCTCAAACACCTTGGTGTCATCTGTCAGCTTACTGAGGGTGCCCTGAATCCCCTCATCCAGACCATTGATAAAGATATTTGAGAGAACTGGTGCCAGTACTGAGCCCTGGGGAACACTATTAGTGACAGGCCACCAACTGGATTTATCTCCATTCATCACAACTCTTTGGGTCCAGCCCTCCAGCTATTTTTTTACCCAGTGAAGGACATGCCTGTCCAAGCCATGAGCAGTCAGTTTCTGCTGGAGAGTGATGTGGGAAATGATGTTAAAGGCTTTACTGAAGTCCAGATAGACAACATCCACAGCCTTTCCCTCATCCACTGAGCCGGTCACCTTGTCATAGGAGAGTATCATGTCGGAGAATGTGAAGAAATCTCATGAGGGCATCGTTCTGACTAAAGCAGGATCAACCACATGTGTCATTCATGAACGTTTGCCTCACCTGATCTTCACAACTACAACATGCCACCAGTGCTCCTGGACAGTGCCTACTTATCCCTAAGGGAAAACCTTAACTAGAACTCACTGCTTTCTGATATAATACTTATCTTTATGGGTGAACAGACTGTCTTTGCCTTTTGCAATGACTAACCTTCTCTTGGTTTGGTAAACATATAAACAATTTTTAACCTTCCTCTGAAGTCCTTTTATTTTAGGTCTTTGACCAGGTTGCTAATTATTTGATTCTTTCCAAATTATTTTTCTTCCAGGCATTGTGTCCAAAACACAGCAGTGCCTTGGAAACCTTGTGCCACTGAAAAATTAAGAAGAAAGGTTTTTCTGCCTTACTCTCCCAGACTGTCTTCTGATTTCACTCCCAGAAGAGTGTTTACTTTCTCACCTGAGCAGCAGGGTTGACTCATCCATCCTGTGGACCACAGTCATTGCTTTTTACAAAGATGTTGCTAACTCAGTCGCTCTTCATTCTGCGTCGATGTTTCTCACTGAGGTGCCCTGCACTTGTCCTTGTTGACTCATATTCACCAGCACACCGGGACCGACTTCAACACTAAGCCTGTCTACACATTCTCATTCTCATCCCTCTTCACGCTGCCTCTAAATTTAGTGGCTGTACTCTCATTTCATCATCCGATCAGTAATACAAAGCATTGATGAGTGCCACGCACAGGTCGTATTTGCTGACTTCAAGCCACTTGAATTCTGAGAACAGTTTTCCAGCTTAGCATTGCACTGAGCCCCCAGCACGTACAGCTAACCACCCCTCTGTGCCAAAAAACTGTCAGGTGAAACAACACAACGATTTTTGTACCAGAAGCAGAATGTGTAACATCTGCTGTTTCTGTCTGTTAAGAGAACCTTCCTTGTTTGCAGAGGTGGAAATTAAATTGGTTAGACATGATTTGTTCTTGACAAGTCTGTGTTGGCTGTTTTTCAGCTCCTTGTTTTCTTCTATATACTTGCAAACTCCACTGTATTTGCCCAGTGTTTCTGCAGAAATTTCTAGTAAGTTGTGAGACAGCTTGCTATGCATCCCTCTTCAAAAATTAACTAAGGCAGACACTAGGGGTTTTTTCTTCCCCTCCCCCCATCCTTCCGTCATTGTGCCTGTTCTCACTCAAGTTTTCAAAAAGAGCTGTGAATGCCACAGAGATATCAAGACCTCTGCCATGGATTTCACAAGCGATGCTGTCATGCACTTCAGGATCCTTCAGTTTCACTCAGAACACACTGAAGATGGTCAGTTTTCTCATCACAGGATGGACTCAGTCCTCCAACACAACGTGCTGTTGAGTGCGTTGCACAGTGCAGGGAGCCACGCTGGAGCTTGTTGCCTGGCACAGGCCTTCTCTGTGTAAAACCAGGCGGTTTCCCTGTGTCACTCATCAACAGTACCTGGAGTACTGCCTCCAGCTCCAGGGTCCCCAGAACAAGGAGGACATGGAGCTGTTGGAGCGAGTCCTGAGGAGACCACAGAGATGATGCAAGGACTGGAGAACCTCTGCTCTGGAGCCAGGCTGGGAGAGCTGGGCTGGCTCAGCCCAAAGTAAAGAGAAGGCTTCTTCTGGGGAGAGCTCTGAGCCCCTTGCCATCCCTCGAGGGGTTCCAGGAGAGCTGGAGAGGGGCTGCTGCTGAGGGCAGGGAGGGCCAGGCCCAGGGGAACGGCCTTCAGCTGCAGGAGGGCAGCTGAGGAGGGGTGGGAGGCAGAAATCCTTTCTGGGGATGGGGTGAGGCCCTGGCACAGGGTGCCCAGAGAAGCTGGGGTTGCCCTGGGATCTGTGGCATGGTTCAAGGCCGGGTTGGATGGGGCTTTGGGCACCCTGCTCTGGTGGGGTGTGTCCCTGCCCATGGCAGGGGGGCATTGTGTGGGCTCTGAGAGCTCTTCCCATTCGCATCAGTCTGGGGTTCTGTTTAGAGCCCACTTCCACAACCATAAATCAAATCTCACAGTCATTTGTGGCCATCTAGTTCATGTAAGTGGATAAATATCATAAGAGTATCACATCCCTTTCCACAGTCTGGTCTTTTTAGATGCTTGGAAGGAAAAAAAAAAAGATAATGAACTAATTCCTCAGACTTTCCCAAGAAGTGAGTTTTGTTATGTAATTGTACAAGTTTTCTTGCTGGTTAGAGTCTGTTGGCTCTGTTACTCATGGGAAGGAATAGGAAAAATACAATAAATAAAATAAATTAAAATAGAATAGAATAGAATAAAATAAAATAAAATAAAATAATAAAATGGGTGACCACTTCCTACAGGAGGGAAGTATAGCTGATACTGTTTGGTAACATTTAAGGCCAGAGATAATAGCTGCTCTTATCCTCTGCCCACTACCATCTCATTCAAAATCCCTCCTTAAACAATGTCTGCAAGGAGTTAATCAGGGCTTCAATGGAAAAGACTGGAGTTTCTTTTCATGTGGGAATATTCCAACTCGCACCTTCACTCACAGAACTGGGAAGATAATTTAATCCAAAACTAATTTCACTGGAACCAGATAAAAGTGAACATAAGACCTCTTGCATAAGGGAGGACTTTGTCTCTCCGAGGCTGTTTTAATACAACCAAATGAAATAAATCTCCAACTCTTCAAGTCATTTTTTCCTCTGTTCGGTCTGTCTCTACTATAATGACTATTTTCCAGCTGTATTCTCAAATCAGTTCTGCCTACCCAGACTTTCCACATCGATGAGGAGCCCGATTTCCGCAAGACTGAGAGAAATGGTTTGGCTGAGAAGGAAACCAGCTCTCTGTATAATAACAGTGCATATAACTAATCAGGAATTCGTTGTTCTCAAATGATGCTGAATGGGCAAACCTGATCCAACTGCAGTCAACTTAAGCCAGCTGCTAGCAGGGGTAAAGGTCTCAGGAGGAAGAGGAGAAGAAAGAGGAAGGAGATGCCCGCATCACCTCACAGCAAATAATCAAGGGGTCCTCTTGAAGGAGAGAGAAGGGCCTCTCTGGCAGATGAAAATCCTGGTAGGAGTCAAGAGGGAAAAGCTGCCAGGAGAGCAGAAACCAGCCACACTTAGAACTTCACTTTTAAAGGGAATGACTATCATATGGTCTTAAAAAAACCCCAACCCAAACAAAAAGCAAAAGAACAAAAAAATTACCACCTTTGAGGGACAGCACGCCATTTCCTCACGTTTCCTGATTTTATTTATGTTTGAAGGGCTGTTGTGCAAACACCTATTTACAGGGTATCAGCAAAATTACTTGGAGTCATCCAAATGTGCAGGCTGTTTGGCAGATAATTGGCACATCCTGCCGCTGGAGATGGGCAATTAACTCTGTTCTGTGTTTCAGATGCAATGTGAAAGGCATTGGCCAATATCTTTATATGCTAGCTGTGTTGAGTCATTGGAAAATGTAAAAAAAAAAAAATAATCCAAACCAAATCAACAAACCTAAGCCACAAAACAATTTAAAGAACCCTATCACACAGAGTTATTTCTTTTTTCCCCAAAAAAATGATCAACTGCATCACAATACACACTAAATGGATCCTGCTGAAGTACCCTCTATCTGAATTCACTGGAGGAAATTTAAGCATTAAAGAGAAAAGCACTTTCCTTTGGCTCTGGTCTTTGTTCAGCACTATACAATCAACATTATCTGCTTTTGAGAAGGGGGAGTTTGAAGGAAAAATGTCATAATTAGCTATTCTTGCCCCCACACCTCTCCTGGACAGACAGTGCCTTGCTCAGAGATGCCTATTAGCCAGGACTCCTTGAGCTTCCACAGCCAGGCATGCTGCAGGCTTGCTCTCAACCTCACAGGTCCTTTCTAGGAGTCCAGGCCTCCTCTTTCAAATCCAAATCAAGGCAGAACATCAAACACTTTGATTTTGTTTGTGACAAGCTTCTTCTATTTTCCCCAGCTACATCCAGAGCTTTTGATAAAAGCAAGACACCCTGTGTACCAAAAAGTGGTTAGCTTTGCGTTATTCCACAGGGATGACTGCCAAGATAAGTCTTCCAGAAACAAATCCCTGGCTGTAAATGGCAGGAACAGGACTGTGTGATTTGTAAACAAGCTGAGGAAGAGGCCTGCCAGTCTAGGAGATGATGTCAGCCATGCCAAAGGAGCAAGGAGGTTGGATGATGGGCTGTTTGCTGATAAGAGGTCCCCTCTTCAGCAGCCTGCTGTCAGCTCTGAGCCTGGAGAGGAGGGACTGCGCCTCCCAGAAAGCACCAGCACCCTTCTTGCCAGAGAACCTCCTCAGAGTCACAGCATCCATGCAGAGTGGTAAATAAACTCCTGGTGCCTGCAGGACATCTCTTGCCTCTAACTTATGGGCAGTGTCCAGTAACACCCTTGTGCCTCCATCCAGATAAAGGGCCATGAAGAGCTCCTGCCCCTGGCCAGGGCTTCTGATGGCATTCGTCACCCTTCTTGATAAAATTCCACAAGATCAGACTGTTCTTTATCCTGATCCCTCACCTTCAAACCAAACAGGTCTGGCCTCCTAGGGAAACATACCTCTCCTGCCTGAGCTATTCTTTGTCCAGGAGCAGAGCCAAGGAGAACAGAGCACAAAGCAGGATGTAGCTGTAGCTGGAAAAGAGCCTTTTTTAACGTGTCCCACTCATCAGTGTCTCGGGAATGGTACTAGCTCAATCCTTGCTGCTACAAGATTAAGGCCTCTGTAAAATCCTAGCAAGCAACAAAAACCTAGTTAAGAAAAGCCTGGGGACACTGAACAGGGTGTAGAACTTAATCAAGGGTGTGATAAAAAGCTTAGCAGCTTTTTTGGAAACAAATGGTGTTTAATCTTAAGCCACCCTCAGTCACCATTTTGTTAGCATAGGAATATCTAGAACTGCATCATCTAGCCAGTATGTGCTTTCTCCTGTGGGCTTCTACACCAGCTGTTTGTGGGGGTAAACCAGCAAACCTAACACAAAAAAACCCTGTGAACAAATTCCCTAAAACATTAAGAAAAATAAATAAAAATAAAAATAAAAATAAAAAATAAAAATGGAAGAAAAATAAAAGAAGAAGAAAAATAAAAGAAGAAAGATAAAAGAAGATAAAAGAAGAAAAATAAAGGAAGGAAAAAAATAAAAGAAGAAAAATAAAAGAAGAAGAAAAAGAGAAAAGCAAAAATAAGAAAAAATAAGAAAAAAATTAAAAGAAAAATACTTTGCTGCAGTTCAAAATACACTGGCCTTTGAGCTCTGCTTGTATAAGGTACATGCTGACACTAGTTTCCCAAATGCTGGCAGTGTAACCACAGTGAAGAAAGGCAAAAGCAACTATTTTGACTCACAGCTTGGAAAGCAGCAAATCATTCATCTGAGCAAGAAAGGGAAAGAAAGCTCATGTGCTGAAGCAGCAAGGGAGATGCTCAGCTGCTTCTTCTGCGTTTCTTCAACGGACAGTTTAAGAAGGTATTAGCTCATCGCTCACCTCCAGTGCTGTATAGGCTTGCCAAAAGTGATGAAACCTTCAAAAGGAAGGGTAGGACCTACTTTTGGTAAAGCCCACATGTATTTTATTTTACAGCTTTGCAGCACTGCAGTACCTGGATGATGACTGATCTTGTATAAACACAACAAATATCAAAGTACCTTTCTAATGAGACATTTGTTTTAAGTAAGGAGGCAAACAGCTACTCTGTGGTTTCTTGGTTAAATAAGCTGAATCTCCCATCCCACTAATTGACAATCACATCAGTTTTTCCACTCTAAATGACTCATTGAAATTCGAATGCCACACATGCTTATTTTTTTTTCTGAAGTTTGCTCAACACTGTGTGATTGAAAAGCATTTGTAGAGTTAGTTTTCAATGTATGGGTTGTTTTTGTGTTTTTTTTTTCTCTTTAAGTTTTGGTATTCAAAGTCAGCAAACTGCCGTTTGGCAGTGACCTGATCATCTCCAAGGTACAGGGACCCCACAACCCTCACGAGCTTCATGGTGAGCTGAATGTGTTTTAACCCTCCAAGAGAAGGGAAATCAGGGCTGAGATCATTTCTCAAATCTCAGCTACCTAAGGTTCTTAAAGCAAAAGGTGTCAGAAGTGTTAAGGAGAAATATTATCTTTATTCCTGCAAATCATCTGTTTAACAGTGATGAGGCTGTGCCTAGCCACTAAAAGATATAGGAAGGCTTTTCTCTTCAGGTAAATGTTCCAGGAATTTGATAATCTCCTGGCAATCACTGAGGATTTTTACAGCCTGGGAATAAATAGGGATGCTTACACAGGTTTGGATAATTCAGGCCCTGGATAAAATAATTTTCTGTGTCTTCTGTAAGGATTACAGGAAAGAGAATCTTCCTTGGAAAAAAAAAATTGATTTTCTATGGTACATTGAAAAAAAAAAAAGGGGGAAAAATATTCTGTTCCTTCTTATATTTAGCAGCAGTGGGACTTCTGGGACTAAATTTTCAGGCATCAGAGCAGACTGACAGACCTTTGTATCCTGGCACCACTGCAGCTCTTTGTTTCATCTTAGAGTTTGATGGGGTTGGCTGTGTCTGGGCAAGAATTAGAGCTGGCAGCAGAAATTCCAGAGTACCCTCTACTCATTGTGGTCTTTAAAAAAAAATAAATAAAAAAAAAATTAGCAAAACTGAAGGGGTTTGGAGGATAGATGGAAAAAGTCTGAACATAAACTTAACAGATACTGGTGGTAAACATCTCGTTAACCACCTATGCAGACTTCTCTAAGGGCTGCATACAATCTAAGATTAACATGGCATTCAAACTCAGATTCATGAGTTTTGGTAAAGGAAAAAGTAGATCTTCCCTTCCTTAAACTTTCTGAATCATCACTGGCATTTCTGAGGTACTGAAGCTGCATGATATGGAGCGGGAATCGGGGAGAGACAAGATTATGGCCAGCCATAGAAAACATCCTGATAAGAAAGCTGAGAGAGCATGGGATAGATGAGTGGACAGTGAGGTGGGTTGAGAACTGGCTGTCGGACCGAGCCCAGTTGTGATCAGAAGAGCAGAGTCTGACTGGAGACCTGTGCCCAGCGGTGTCCCCAGGGCTCGGTGTTGGGTCCAGTCCTGTTCCATATCTTCACTGACGACCTTGATGAGGGAACAGCACCCACCCTCAGCAAGTGCTGATGATACAAAGCTGGGAGGGGTGCCTGACAGGCAGGACACTGCGCTGCCATCCAGAGACCTGGCCAGGCTGGAGAGCTGGGCAGGGAGAGACCAGATGAGATTCAACAAAAGCAAGTGTAAAGTCTGGCACCTGGGGAGGAACAACCCCATGTATAAGTACACGCTGGGGGATGACCTGCTGGAGAGGAGCTATGTGGAGAAGGACCTGGGGGTGCTGGTGGGTGACAGGGTGGCCATGAGCCAGCAGTGTGCCCTGGGGGCTGAGAGACAATGGGATCCTGGGGGGCATCAGGAGAAGTGTGGCCAGCAGGTCACAGGAGGTGATCCTCCCCCTCTGCTCTGCCCTGGTCAAGCCCCACCTGGAGTGTTGTGTCCAGTTCTGGGCTCCCTGGTATAAAAAGGACAGGGATCTCCTGGAGAGAGTCCAGAGAAGGGCTATGAAGATGATTAAGGCCCTGGAGCATCTCCCCTATGAGGAAAGGCTGAGAGAGCTGGGGCTGTTCAGCCTGGAGAAAAGAAGATTAAGGAGGGACCTAATTGGTGTTTACAATTATCTGAAGCATGGGGAGCAGGGGGAAATAGCCAGCCCCTTTTCAGTGGTTAGCTGAGACAAGACAAGGGGCAACGGCTGCAAGTTGGAGCACAGGAAGTTCTGCACCAACATGAGGAAAAGCTTTTCCCCAGTGAGGGTGAGGGAGCCCTGGGACAGGCTGCCCAGGGAGGTGGTGGAGTCTCCTTCCCTGGAGATACTCTGGATGTCAACCTGTGCAGTATGAGCTGGGGAGCTGCTTTGGCAGGGGCGTTGGACCCGATGATCTCTCAAGGTCCCTTCCAACCCCTACAACTCTGTGATTCTGTGATTCTGTGAAACAACAAAAGGCATTTCTAGTGGAGCAGCTCCACGTGGTTAGCTTGCTATTCCATCTCCCTCTAAATAATCCAGACAGCCAGACTAAGGAAAGTGCTGAAATTACCTTATCTATCAAATGGGTGATGTCTCCTTCCAGTTAAGTTCCCCAGAGCTCTCACTCTTGGCAGATGCTAAACTGGCTGCCACTGACCATCACCCTGGAGATGAAGCTAAAGGGTTAATAACCTTCCTGGACAGACAGTGACTATCCTAAATGCTGGAGCAGGGAGGGCTATTGTAGCACACATTTTGGAATTACAAATAAATTTGTGTTGTAAGCTCCAAATAACATGCACTGTCCAAGACAGGGGGTTGGGAGGCACTTACAAGAATGTTTTATTGTTGACACTAATTTCATACTGTTGATTAAGAAGAGAGTTGACATCTATTTAAACCATTTAAATAAAGGCTAAACAGGTTTGTTTGGTGCATATTTTCTATGGGCTATTCCAGATTAATCCATTCTTTTCCTCTCCTACCTCCCTAGCCTCAAAAAACCCCCACACAAAGCCCAAACCAAAAACAACCCCAACCAAACAAAAAAAACCCATCACACACTGACAGTTTTAGCAGTTTGGAAAAAGTAGGAATTTTCCAAGCTCCTGGGGACAGATTTTACTCTCCAAGCTGGGAAAAAATGCAGCACAACTTCGCTGCTATTTCAGCAGAACACCCTAGCAGCTGAGAATAAAATTTAGCTCCTGCTGTTTTCTGTTTCTGAAAGAAAATTGTTGCCTTTTAGCCTTGTTTATTCTAAAAAAATGTTAAGAGGGAGTTGAGGGTTGTTTCAAAAAGTTGGCCAGAGAAGAACAAATTTTACAGTTGGATTTTCATGTGCCATTTCTGTTAAAGCATGAGATTCAATGGCAAAATCTAGCCCTCAATCAAACATAAATGTGTACAGCAGGGTCCTAGTCTGATATAAGGTCTGGTATCAGTTAATTAACTGTTTATGACTCTGTGGTACAGTATTTGGGGCAAAAAAATAAAGATTCACGGTTCTGAAGTTCATCCACCAGTTTAAAATGCCTACTGACTACTAAACCGTGTAAGATTTGACCTGTGCTGTTCTCTGTCATGGTAGTGTCTACCTGCATCCCTAAGGGCTGTTTTGGGGTAGAAATTGCAACAGTGGGGGAAAAAATAAAGGAGTAGAAAATACAGTTCATGGGGAAGGGTGGGAAAAGAGTTCTGGAAACATATTACAGGGTATCTGAAAGGGAATATGAAAGGAAATCTATGGGGCAGTACTATTTTCAGGAGGCGGCTTAGATGGCAAAGCTAATTTTAAAGAATTCAGCCCTGTACTGAAAAAAATTGAGGAAATTCAGAGCCCACAAACAGCACGAAAAGTTGAACAAAACCAGAGGGAGGTTTTAGGAGTGGAAGGGCTCTGCCCAATATTCTGGGCTTGTCCATACGGCCCCTCACATCAAGCTGCACCAGTAGAAGTAACTGTAAAGGATTTGCTCTACGTAGCTCTTCCTGGCCTTTCTCTCTGCTAACCTTGACCTTGATAGACACAAAATTTACACCCCCGTGTAAATGCATACCTGCCTACCCAAACCTGGGCCCCTTTGTGGTGTCAATGTGAACACCGTGTAGAGAGTGACTGTAGGGCATGTGTCAGGAACAGGCAGGGTGTGTTACCTCCCCTACAAAGAGAGGCTGAGGGAGCTGGGCTGGGTCAGCCTGGAGAAGAGAAGGCTGTGGGGGGACCTCATTGCAGCCTGCCAGTCCCTGAAGGGAACAGAGAAACAAGAGGGGAATCAGCTTGTTAAAGGGCAGAGACTGGCAGGACAAGGGGGAATGGATTAAAACTAAAGGAGAGAAGGTTTAGATTGGATATTAGGGGGAAGTTTTTTACAGAGAGAGTGGTGAGGGGCTGGAACAGGCTGCCCAGAGAGGTGGTGGGTGCCCCATCCCTGGGGGTGTTCAAGGCCAGGTTGGATGGGGCCCTGGGCAGCCTTGTGTAGCTCCAGGCCTGAGGTTGGTGTCCCTGCCTGTGGCAGGGGGGTTGGAGCTCTGTGACCCTTGGGGTCCCTTCCAACCCAGAGCATTCTGTGATTCTGTGAGGTGGAACACAACATGTCTCAGGAGTTGGCAGGTGAAACAGTTCATAACTCGGCTGTAATTTTATTTCTTTAAAAACCTCACGCTGACTTTTGACAGCTGAGGAGTCTAACACTCTGTGACTACGCTCTAAAGGAACTCGTTAGCTTTGAGGATTAATCCTGTCTGCTGCTTCAAAACCATTCCCTTTGATATATATTGTGTGTCCCCTACATATGTGTGCAATGGCAGCGCACACCACCTTGGAATAAATCCATGAGGGATACTGCAGGAGAGCACATCTCCAGTAGCAACACTGACACAGCCAAACTAGTGCCTTTCAGCAGAGCCTGGAAGGCTTTGCCAGGGTGCTGTGATCTGTAGACTCAAGTAGCATTCAGTGCTCTGTGGATACCTCTTGGCATCCAGAGGTGTCTGCTCTGTGGTAATGCAGTCGTAACGTCATGCAAGAGTGCCTTAAGTAACTTAATACTCCTTGCCAAGTCATTAGCTCTGTTCCAAGGTCCTGGTAGGAGCTGGTGGCAATGCCCTCAGCTGCAGCACGGGGCCTTGCCCTTTTATTGTTGCTTGTTCCCTCTTTCAGCAGGGAAGGGTGAACCTGACAAAGTTTAAAAGTTTGGCTGCTGCTTAATGAGAGCTCACCATGGCTGAACAACAACTCCTCCTGCTGACCCTCTCCTCCTTCTTGGACCCCAGGGGTGGATTGGTGATGGCACAGTGCTTGGACTGAGGGGCTCAGATCTGGAAACAATATTCCAGATGCCACTCCAAATCCTTTAGTAAGAATCCTTTGAATGCAGAGGTTTAGGTGGCAAAATCTTCTGGAGTAAGCAGTTTTCCTGGTGTATGACAAAAGTGGTTGAAGTGCTCACTGGCCTAACAGCTAGTGTGAGCAGAGGTCCATTTGTGGGAATTTGGTATTTAACTGACCTTTCTGTCTGTATAAGTGTTTATGTCGTTTCCAAACACAAACATTTTAATCCAAGGTTGAAGGACACTGAGGTCCTGGAGCGTGTCCAGAGAAGGGCAACCAGGCTGGGGAAGGGACTGGAGGGCAAATCCTCTGAGGAGCAGCTGAGGGAGCTGGGGGTGTTCAGCCTGGAGAAGAGGAGGCTGAGGGGAGACTTTCTCACCACCTACAACTACCTGAAGGCAAATTGTGGAGAGGTGGGTGATGGTCTCTTCAGCCAGGGAACAGAAGATAGGACAAGGGGCAGTGGCCTTAAGCTGCACCGGGGCAGGTTTAGATTGGAAATTAGAAAAAAATTTTTTACTGAAAAAATTGTTGTCAGGGCCTGAACAGGCTGCCCAGGGAGGGGGTTGAGTCACCATCCCTGGATATGTTCAAAAAAAGGGTAGATGAGGTGCTCAGGGATATGCTTTAGCTTAGGATGGGATAGGTTGGACTTGATGATCTTCAAAGGTCTTTTCCAGCCTTGTGATTCTGTGATTCTGTGAAGGTTTAAAACCAGCACTTTACTTTGGCTTGTTACTGGTGGGGGTGCAACAGTCAAATAAACCCTTAATTAATTCAAAACATACAGGCACACTGACACTGGCACATCATTTGCTTTTTTTTGGAAGTAATTAATGTTTCTGTTTGAGAGTAATGCTTAGTAGCCTGAACAGAGATGAACACACACCATGGGTACAGTCACAAAACAAACAACCCTTTCAGCCATTTACAGACCAGCGAATCAAGTTGGCAATCATTTCACACAGAATCACACAGAATCACAGAATTGTAGGGGTTGGAAGGGACCTCAAGAGATCATGGGGTCCAACCCCCCTGCCAAAGCAGCTCCCCAGCTCATACTGCACAGATAGGTGTCCAGATTGGCCTTGAATATCTCCAGAGAAGGAGACTCCACCACCTCTCTAGGCAGTCTGTCCCAGGGCTCCCTCACCACTCTTTCTGTAAAAAACTTCCCCCTAATATCCAATCTAAACCTTCCCTGCTTTAGCTTTAATTCATTCCCCTTGTCCTGCCATTGTCTATCCTTTTAAAAAGTTGATTCCCCTCCTGTTTATAATCTCCCTTCAGGGACTGGCAGGCTGCAATGAGGTCCCCCCACAGCCTTCTCTTCTCCAGGTTGAACCAGCCCAGCTCCCTCAGCCTCTCTCCGTAGGGGAGCTGCTCCAGCCCTCTGAGCATCTCCGTGGCTCCTCTGACCCCTCTCCAACAGTTCCACATCTTTCTTGTATTGGGGGCCCCAGCTCTGGACACAGGACTCCAGATGGGGCCTCATGAGGGCAGAGCAGAGAGGGACAATCCCCTCCCTGTCCCTGCTGCCACCCCTCTGCTGATGGAGCCCAGGATCCCATTGGCCTTGAGAGCTGCAAGAGCCACTGCTGGCTCATGGGAAGTTTCTCATCCACGGTGACACCCAGGTCCTTCTCACAGAGCTGAGAATGATTACTTCGTATTGGGCAGTGTGCTAACTTCTTGCAATAGCAAAAAAACACCCACAAAAAACCAAACCCATTCTTGGAATATTTGTTAATAACTATTATTCTTTAAAAAAAAAAAATAAATCAAAAAATCAACCCAGGACTCAAAAAAAACACCAATCCCACACTGAGTTTTCAGCTAGGCTGCAGATGTTATTCTTAGTCCCTGAGTTATTTTTTTAGAGGTAATACAATATTTTCAGACAGCAGGAAGAACTTTGTTGCAGTAAAAGCTCACTGTGCCCCATCCTACTGTCCAAGGCTAAGAAGAACAGTATCGTTGTGTACTCATTTCGTACCCACTAATTTAAGCAAACACAAAACAAATCAAAGGCAAAGGCTGAATCGCAGAATCCCAGGCTGTTTTGGGTTAGAGGGGACCTTGGAAAGTCACCTAGAGCGATCCACCTGTGATGATGTGGGACATCTTCAACTCCATCAGCTTGACTCCTTCTGCTGTCCTTGTGTATCAAACCCACTGGGTGGATAAACATCATTCTCCAGGATACTCATAGCAGGTGGTTACTTTGTAAGAGGCTGTGCTTTACATTAGTTGAATTTTCAGCTTCCTTAGGTCTTCTCTCTTTCATTTCTTTGTGAAACCTAGCTGGCTCCCACTACAGAAATCTACACTACTTCTTCCCCTACAGAAATCTGAGCTGCCTCAAGTTCCCAAACAGCCACGTCTCCATTTCTTGCTCTAGGAGAATGAGATTTTATTCCTCACGTGGCACCTTTAGCTGGGGAGGTGTGTTCTCTCCCACCGTGTCCAGCTGAGGAAGTCACCAGAAATATGAAGAAATTTATACTTTTTTTTTTTTTGAGGGAAAAAACAAGCAAGCCACGTACCTAATGAAAACTGTTTGTTCAACTGCAGCTGGCCCTTTTTCTAGTTGTTTGATCCTTGATTTTTGCTATCCAGTCTGATGCTGGGAAAACAAGGAAAATATGTCCTTTCTAAAGAAGGGAAAAAAAATAATTCTGATTCACTGTTGGCTCTGCCCAGTGAGGAGGAAAGCTGGCTACGTCTGCTATTTTTAAGCTTCTTTCTTTTCTTTTTTGGTTTTTTTTTTCAGTGAATACTGTGCTCCAGACTCACATTTTACTGCTTTCTAGCTTGAAAAAGCACTTCCTCAGGCCATACATCCCCAACAGCCGCCACCTTACATAAACACAGCAGCATGTCCTATTTATGGCCCATTCCCAAAGCTGAATTCCAAACTCAGTGCAGAAGAAATTCATTGGGATGGAGCTGCTCAGAGTATCTTCCGGACCCCTCAGAGACAGCCTTCTCTCTGACTCCAGAGGCAGCGAGAGATCTCCTTCTCACTCTGGAACTATAAATTTTAATGAAAACATTTAAAATCATCTGCTAACATTAATAAGGTTGGGTTAGCATCAAGGAGTTTTGGCATGCACACACAGGCGCACATTTTCCTTAGTTCAGTTGCTTTGACATCCCAGACCCCCAAAGCTCCCCCTCCCCGTGTCTCTGAGGGGTCTGGATCAGAGCTATTGTTAAATTAGGAAGCATCCTGAGGCCACAATGTGGTGGCTCTCCAACCAGTACCTAGGCTGTGGGTGCAAGGGAGGCGACCAGGCTCGTGCCAGGTCATGATGAAGGCCAACGGTGTGTTTTTCCCATGGGCTGAGAAGGTCTGTTGTGGAACAGCCACACTTCAGAGGCGTTTGTCTAACAGGTGGTTTGCACGAGCCCCATTTCTGAAACTCCCTAGGTAAACTGTGCCTGTGTGCTTTGAGCGCATTATTGCGGTGTGGGTTTGTTTGGGCTCCTGACACCCCAGCCTTCTGGAGTTTAAAAGGCAGTGATGAAGCTAATTGCCACGGCCCCTCTGTTTTCACTGCCTCAGCTGATGGCATTTCTACTCCCAGTGTGAAAAAACAGATGGAAAGTGCACTCATGGACACCTTCTTTGACACCAAAGCCAGGCTGAGGTCACAGAATCACAGAGCTGTAGGGGTTGGAAGGGACCTCAAGAGCTCATCGGGTCCAACCCCCCAGCCAAAGCAGCTCCCCAGCTCATACTGCGCAGATAGGCATCCAGATGGGTCTGGAATATCTCCAGGGAAGGAGACTCCACCACCTCCCTGGGCAGCCTGTCCCAGGGCTCCCTCAACCTCACTTGGAAAAAGTTCCTCCCCATGTTGGCGTGGAACTTTCTGTGCTCCAATTTGCAGCCATTGCCCCTTGTCCTGTCCCCACAGACACTGAGAAGGGGCTGGCTGATTCCCCCTGCACCCCATACTTAAGATATTTATAAACATTGATTAGGTCCCCCCTCAGTCTTCTTTTCTCCAGGCTGAACAGCCCCAGCTCTCTCAGCCTTTCCTCATAGGATAGATGCTCCAAGCCCTTCATCACCTTCGTAGCCCTTCTCTGGACTCTCTCCAGGAGATCCCTGTCCTTTTTATACCAGGGAGCCCAGAACTGGACACAACACTCCAGGTGGGGCCTGACCACGGCAGAGTAGAGGGGGAGGATCCCCTCCTGTGACCTGCTGGCCACACTCTTCCTGATGCAGGAACTAACTCAGGATTTATAGACAGGTGTTGTTTCTAGATGCTGGGGAATTTTGATAAGATTAGCAAGAGCAGACGGAACCATTTGGGTTGCTAATATGAAGTTAAAAGCTCCTCCTCCCACCACCCCAAGTGTTTTTCTAAAGGGGACTCAGCGCATTAGAGAAGGAAATCACAAGCAGAGAAGTAGAACATATCCTGCTAATGGGAGAATGAACAGTGACTGGATAAATAATAATGTAAGATATAAGCTTGTCTTGGCCAAAAGAGCGACTGGGAAAAAAAAGAAATAGTATAAATATTCAACACACTCTATAAATATTAATTTTATGTTTATGTAGGAGCAACACAGCCAATCACTTTCCCCTCAGAATGGTCCTTCCTAGAATATAAAAGTTTTTCTCTTCTTTTAGTGAGGATTTGGTCTTTATTTTTTATAGATAACTGCCACACATCATGCTGATAATTAGAACAATAAGGAAGCACTCAGTAAACAATGCTATGAAACAATTTTTTCCAGAAATACTGTTGTTATCCCTCCCTGTGGTTTGCATTTGCTTTGTTTTTGGTTTGGGTTGTTGTTTTTTTCTTCTGTGGGGTTTTTTTTTTTGTTGTGTCTTTTTTTGCTTGGGTTTTTGTTGGTTTGGTTTGTTATTGTTGTGTTTTTTTTTTTCCTTGAAATGTTGAAACAGCACAAGCATTCCTGGAAAGTATTTATAATTTTCTTCTACGTGTTTCCTCATTTTAAGTGCTTCTCTTTTGACCTGGAGTTTCCTGGGTCTGTGTCATGCCACTCTTTGTGCGGAACCGGCCAGGGTGTTTACACAGACACCTAGTCCAGCCACATCTCCGTCTCAGTGTCAGCTTCTCTGCTGCAGTTGATAAATGCTGATGCTCCTTCACATGTGCTCCAGGCTTAGACTGACTGTTCCTTTCTCCTACGGCCTTGCCTAGTAATACAGTCTTCCTCAGGGATGAAGTCTCAAGGTGGGAGATGCTTTATTTGGTTTCCAGACCTGGGTAATCCAATTCCTCACTGTTAAGGTTTAGCTCTCATGTTAAGTGAGGCATTTACCATCATTAGATGATCATCCTTTTGTGCTGGGCACTGGTGAGGCCACACCTTGAATACTGGGTTCATGTTTGGGGCCCTCACTGCCAGAAGGACATTGAGGTGCTGGAGTCGATCCAGAGAAGGGCAACAATAGAGTGGAGAAGGGTCTGGAGCACCAGTGTGATGGGGAGCAGCTGAGGGAACTGGGGGTGTTGATTCTGGAGGAGGCTGAGGGGAGACCTGATGTCTCTCTGCAGCTCCTGGGAAGGAGGCTGTGGCAAGGTGGGGGTCGGTCTCTTCTCCCAGGTAACAAGCAATAGGACAAGAGCAAACAGCATCAAGCTGTGCCTGGGCAGGTTTAGGTTGGACAGGAGGAAAAACCTCTTCCCCAGAAAGGCTGTGCAGCGCTGGCACCTTCAGCCCAGGGCAGTGGTGGAGTCACCATCTCTGACGGGATGTGTGAAGCCGTGTAGATGTGGTGCTCAGGGACATGGGGTAGTGGTGGCCTTGGCAGTGCTGAGTTAATGATTTGACTTGATGATCTTGAAGGTCTTCTCCAAACAAAATGACTCCATGATTTGATGATTCTGTGATTCTAAAGTCCTCTTTATCTGTTAGCGTGATGTACACTCCAAGCTCCTGAGCTACCCCAAGGGGCACTTTAGCAAAGAGATGGCACTTCAGTCATTCCAGGAGAGGGGGAGGAAGCCCACAGGATTCAGTCAGTGTTTTGAGAGTCACATACAAATTCCTGTTCCTTTCCAATTCCTTTCTAACCTGACTGGGGACCGTTATTCCAGGGAATGTGTCCTGCCCTTTTCCACCCACAGCACAGATGCATCTTTAGGAGCCCAGGGCTGGTGATATCCCATCAATGCCTCAATAAAATGAGGGTAACGCAGTGAAGAGGAACTGCCAGGGAGCAGGTAATGCAGAGCAGGTAAGGGAGAAAAGCTCTGACCCATACCCACTGTGCCCACAGAAGTACAAGTTTGGAAATATTGATGGAAATATCACTAATTAGTGGTTAAAAAGAAAGGATTTCTGGCTAGCCATAATTTATGACACATCTAGCTTTGGGGGATGGCTGCAATTTATTAATTACTCTCTAGCATGTGCTCACCACTTCATGTTCAAACATTAACAGAAACAGTTGAAAGGAACGTTGCATTTTTCAGCCACGTTACCAGACTGCTCCACTCAGTGTATTTCACTGAAACCAAGTGCAGCCGAGTGTTTCTGAGATTATGAGTGACTTACTAATAAATAAGCCTAACCAGCCCCCTTGAATTACAGTTTACAAGTTGTTTTTAAATTATTTAACCAGTCTTTGGCTTCCTGCTGTTTGTTTTCCGTGCTGTGGTAGAAAAGAGGTCAAGGTACAGAGTGCAATTATGATTTATGATTTATACTGGTGGAAGGGTAACAGTCTTCTTGGCAAGACTTTACGTTTTCTAGTGGCTTAAAAAGGCCTATTAGGCAATGACTAATATTATTATAGCTCTAATTTAACGTGATTAAATGGTTGTATTTTATTTGGCAGTGGCTGTAAGGGTTTGAGATACAAAGAATCACTTAATTACTAGAGCGATGGGTGTCTTGGAAACCCTAATCGAGGCAGGTAGGGGGTTTCACTACTTTTTGGTTCTAGGTGATCTTAGCAGATGTTGGACAGTTTCGTTTCCATTTGAAAATTCATGGGCTCAAAGAATGGTTTGGGCTGCAAGGGACCTCAAAGTCCACCTAGTTCCACCACCCTACCTCCCCACCGTGGGCTTTATTAGTGTTTTATCAGGGAAGAAAAGAGGGTAAGGAAGAGGTCCCCAATTACTTTCATTCACCCCATTTCAAATTAACAGGGACTTAAGCCCTTAATTATACTTCTCCTAGCATTCATGACGTGCTAATGTTCATGGTATTCTCTACGTAAATCTATCTTGAGATTCCACAGGTGCCAGTAGAGGGTCCTGTATCCTAGAAGGACCATCGCATCCCTGTTGGAGAGGGGTCAGAGGAGCCACAAAGATGATTGGAGGGCTGGAGCAGCTGCCCTACAAAGAGAGGCTGAGGGAGCTGGGCTGGGTCAGCCTGGAGAAGAGAAGGCTGTGGGGGGACCTCATTGCAGCCTGCCAGTCCCTGAAGGGAGCAGAGGAACAGGAGGGGAATCAACTTGTTAAAAGGGTAAATAATGGCAAGACAGGGAGGATGGAATGAAGCTGAATGAGGGAAGGTTTAGATCAGATATTAGAGGGAAGTTTTTTACAGAAAGAGTGGTGAGGGGGCTGGAACAGGCTGCCCAGAGAGGTGGTGGATGCCCATCCCTGGGAGGTGTTCAAGGCCAGGTTGGATGGGGCCCCTGGGCAACCTTGTGTAGCTCCAGGCCTGAGGGTTGGTGTCCCCTGCCTGTGGCAGGGGGGTTGGAGCTCTGTGACCCTTGGGGTACCTTCCAAGCCAGACCATTCTATGTCTGTATGATTCTGTGATCACATCTCAGCAGCTGTTGTGGGCTTTCCTTGGCTCAGCCAGTTGGGCATCATAGCTCTATGATAAAGTCCTTAAAGCAGGAGCATTTGAGCAGAGCAGTGGGAGCAGAGCAGTACCCTCTGAAAGCCTGGAGGAGCCATGATGTCACAAAACAGATTTGCATAAGGGACTGCCAAGGTGTCTTGCTCCCCAGCATCACCCCTGTGGGGGGGTGCACCTCCCCCCACCCTGGGTGCTGGATGGAAGTCAAAAATCTGCACCCAAATGGAAGCTGTGGCCAAGCATCACACCTTGTGCCTGTAAACCACAGTTAATTCTGAATAAATCCCGTTAGATGCATATGGGAGGCACCAGCCAAGTTCTTTTGGGTTGTTTGTTTTGCAAATTAAGGGTAGAATATTCAGGCAGCTTTCCATGGGGCAAAGGCACTCACGTTCAGTCAAATGCAATGTGCACAAATAACCTCTCCCTTTCCTGTTCAATCACAAAGTCCAAACAAATGTTATTATATTACATCCCATATTATCATATTACCCCCAAGAAAAAAAAAAGTAACCTTGACCTTTCAGAGATGTTGAAGGACCCTGTGTTAGTGTAGGATGTAGAGTGGTAGTGCTCTGTGCTTGCTTCAAAAGATGATTTACTTATGTGTAAAAGGAAAAGAAAGAAAGAAAGAAAGAAAGAAAGAAAGAAAGAAAGAAAGGAAAGGAAGGAAGGAAGGAAGGAAGGAAGGAAGGAAGGAAGGAAGGAAGGAAGGAAGGAAGGAAGGAAAGGAAGGAAGGAAGGAAGGAAGGAAGGAAGGAAGGAAGGGAAGGAAGGAAGGAAGGAAGGAAGGAAGGAAGGAAGGAAGGAAGGAAGGAAGGAAGGAAGGAAGGAAGGAAGGAAGGAAGGAAGGAAGGAAGGAAGGAAGGAAGGAAGGAAGGAAGGAAGGAAGGAAGGAAGGAAGGAAGGGAAGGGAAGGAAGGAGAGGAAGGAAGGAAGGAAGGAAGGAAGGGAAGGAAGGAAGGAAGGAAGGAAGGAAGGAAGGAAGGAAGGAAGGAAGGAAGCGAAGGAAGGAAGGAAGGAAGGAAGGAAGGAAGGAAGGAAGGAAGAAGGAGGAAGGAAGGAAGGAAGGAAGGAAGGAAGGAAGGAAGGAAGGAAGGAAAGGAAGGAAGGAAGGAAGGAAGGAAGGAAGGAAGGAAGGAAGGAAGGAAGGAAGGAAGGAAGGAAGGAAGGAGGAAGGAAGGAAGGAAGGAAGGAAGGAAGGAAGGAAGGAAGGGAAGGAAGGAAGGAAGGAAGGAAGAGAAGGTAAGGAAGGAAGGAAGGAAGGAAGGAAGGAAGTGAAGGAAGGAAGGAAGGAAGGAAGGAAGGAAGGAAGGAAGGAGGAAGGAAGGAAGGAAGGAAGGGAAGGAAGAGAAGGAAAGGAAGGAAGGAAGGAGGAAGGAAGGAAGGAAGGAAGGAAGGAAGGAAGAAAGAAAGAAAGAAAGAAAGAAAGACACAACCACCAACAAAAGAAGAAGGAAGGCAGTGTGTTACTCATAACACTACCTTTCCTCCTTTCTCAATGCTGAGAAGCATGTTTGTTTTTAATCAGGGGTAGGCATTCCGGAATATTCTAGTCATGTGTAAGGACAGTCTACTCTCTTACTGAATGGTAAAAATTATAGCTGTATCAAGAGAAAGAGACGTTTAATCAGACATTAATAATAGGTGTGAACTTTGGTGTATCTTCCCAGCTTTCCCAACACAGAGAAAAACCTCCACGTTTTTATTACCCAAAACAACATCACAGCCAACTGCTGCTTTGTGTTGCTAATAATTTTCACCCATTTTACAGAAAACTGACAATGCTGATACTTTAGAAATCTCGCCTGACGTAAGGGAAAAGCTTAACTTGCTTTGAACTCAAGAAACACAGTGTCTCTGTAGGAAGCTGAAGGCTGAATCAACCGAGCTAGAGGGCTGAGACTTGTTGTGTCCTTTCTACCTGCAGCAGGCAAAGGGGCAAGGCTCTGACTCACCATCCAGCACCACAGCCCCCTTGCAATGCACGTGCTGCCCAACCTTGCCCTGTGCAAGTACCGATTTCAGGGTCAGATTAGATGTCAGGAAAAAGCTCTTCTCTGAAAGAGTTGTCAGGGCCTGGCACAGGCTGCCCAGGTTGGGGGCTGAGTTACCATAGAAGCATAGAATCATAGAATGCCATGGGTTGGAAGGGACTCCAAGGATCAGAGCTCCAACCCCCCTGCCACAGGCAGGGACACCAACCTCAGGCCTGGAGCTACACAAGGTTGCCCAGGGCCCCAGCCAACCTGGCCTTGAACACCCACAGGGATGGGGAACCCACCACCTCTCTGGGCAGCCTGTTCCAGCCCCTCACCACTCTCTCTGTAAAAACTTCCCCCTAATATCCAATCTAAACCTTCCCTCCTTTAGTTTTAATCCATCCCCCTTGTCCTGCCATTGTCTATCCTTTTAACAAGCTGATTCCCCTCTTGTTTCTCTGCTCCCTTCAGGGACTGGCAGGCTGCAATGAGGTCCCCCCACAGCCTTCTCTTCTCCAGGCTGACCCAGCCCAGCTCCCTCAGACTCTCTTTGTAGGACCATCCCTGGATGTGTTTAAAAAAAGGGTAGATCAGGTACTTAGGGACATGGTTTAGCACAGGACTCGATGATCTTAAAGGTCTTTTCCAACCTTGTGATTCTGTGATTCTGTCCAGCAGGTACCACAGAGCCCACATACCATCTAGGTAGTCCTTCAGCTCAACAAAAAAATCAGGTAAGTACTGAAAAGATAGTGCTGTCACAGGGGACATCCTATCCTGTGGAAATCCAAAGGGAGAAAAGTGAAGGAGGAAACTCTGGTCCCAGACAGACTTTCTGCCCCAAACTTGACAGCCTGGAACACTCATAGAAATGTAGGTCTCTCCAGCCCTTCCAGCATCCCTGGAAACCAAATAAAAGCTCAATCAAGAAAGAAAACCAAACCTGAATCAACCTCCCAGAGTCAAGCACAGCTATTTTTATGGCCTCAGAGACAAATTAGCCAAGGGTAAGCCTTGTATCACAAGACTTTAAACCACCTTTATTGAATATGTAATCTCACTGAGCAAAGATATGGTAGCTTCACACCCACGTCCTGCTTACAAGGAAGCCAGATTGGATTTTGTTGACCCTGAGCTGTGGCCTGGGCTGGCATGGCCTGGGTGGTCTACGTTGTGCAATTCAGTGAAGGCTCCTGCTAGCAGTAGTACCAACTAAAGCTGAGACCTGGAAAGAAAGGTCCCAAGACATCTGCAAGCTTCCATGCTCTCCCTTGTCTGCTGGGCTTCAAGACACCAGATCTAGAGCTTTCCATGCCCCTCCCTCTCACACCCTGCACCAGACCAGTTTCCAAAACTCTTTTGTAACCTGTTAGTCATATGCATGTCCTGGGGGGGGAAGCCAATGATGCTCTTTTCTTTCAGAGGAACATGCATGATCCATGAGACTGCACAAGCCAAAGACGTAAGTAGGGGTTGGATCAGGTGCAATTAGCTCTTCTTCAAGATCTCCACCCTCAAGGCACCCAGAACATGGGCTCTGCAATGTTTTATCTCCATCCCACCTAGAGCTGCAATCTAGACATGAGCAGTAGTGCTCTGGCAGAAGACCACAGCAATCACAGAGCTAAGGCAAATGCCCTGAGGACTGGGAGAGGTGGAAGATCCAGGGCATCATCTGGGCATTGCCCAAGGCTGTCACTGTGGCTGCAGGAGAAGGGGGACGCCAAACTCTGGGCAAAGTGGGTGACAGAAGCATTTCTCTTGTCTCTGCTGTGTGCCACATCCCTCCAGAGAGGCACTCCTGCTGCATGCAGGTCCAGGGTGTGTGGAGAGCATGTCCAGCTCTGCATTAATAAAGTCCTAGCCAGGAATACAAGTGATGGTTTCAGATCCCCTCTGCTTTCTGCAGTGGAAATCCAGTGGCAGGAGAGCCTTAAGCACATGGGCACCGTGTTATGGCTCAAGGGCTGCTAGTGGGCCAGGTCTGCCACGTGCTTCTGAGTTGCCAGGGCAGATGGCACCTCTGCCCATCAGCTCTCCCTGAGCTGCATCATCTTCTGCTCTCCTCTGCAGCAGCTGCCAGGTGTCATGCTGGAGACCAAGTGTCTGCAGGATCACAGGCTGATGGCTGAGGCTGATGGCTGAGCCCAAGCTTGTGTGTCAGTACAGCCAGCTACCATCAGGCAAAGTGTTTCCAAAGCTGACAGGTCAGTTGTGGTGTTCTGCTGTCTTCACTAGGATTGCAGGTGCCCTGGACTCATGCTGAACTGAACACTCAAAGCTGCTGGTCCAGGTTCTGATGAGAGACCTGGATACTCAGTTTCTCCCACCTGCAAACCAAGAACAGCATGCACATTCACAACATGGGCCAGCAAAGAGCAGGTTTGCATGTCTGCAAACATAAACTCCAGTCAGTGAAATCCCATGTTAAGGAATGTTGTCCGAATGCCACTGGCTCAGGCTCTGACCTTGGGAAGCCGTAGAGCAGTGTGACTGCCGACTGCACCCTGCCAGTACAAAGGAAAACAGTCACCCCAGGCCAAACCCTGCAGTTGCTAATAACCAGGCTAAGACAATGACACCCACTGTCAGCGATTCACTTTGCCTGTTTTCAGCTTTGGCTTAGTATGGGTCTTACCAGGGAGGCACTCTTCTCCCCCTTCTCCTCCTCCCTCCTCCTCATCCTTATCCCTACTCCTTCTTCACGCTTGATGGGATTTAACATCCCCCATCCTTTCCTGCTGCCTGTGTTCTTTCCACAAGCAAAACAAAAAAAAAATTTTTAAAAATCTTACTTTCAAGCCTCCCCTCTCAAATCCAAGCAGCATTATTTGTGTATCATCTTACTTATTTAAGTTTTAGACTAATTCATAAAATACTGGGCCATTTACAAAACAGAAGCTGCCTCTCCAGCACAAGGAATTAAGCATGCCTTTGTTTCTCTCTTCCCCCAGGAAAACTGCAAATAATGGACCTAATTTGGGGCAAAACATGTATTGCCACCACTAATAAAAAACTCATAGAAGACAAAAAAAAAAAAGAGGGAAAAAAATAAAAGGGGCTTTAATTAGTTTCAACACAACAGTTTTCCTTCTAGGGTAGATATCAGATTAAAGTAAGTAGCAAGCAGTTCAATTAGTCAGAACTAATGAATTCTGAACACTTGTGGTCTATGGTCAGTGACTTCATGTTTTATGATCTAGATGTTAACTTGCTTCAGATGCTACGTAAAGCACTGCCTCTGGCTGGCTAGCACAGCTGCCCCAAAAAGGACTGATTCTAATGGCATTTCTGAGACACAACCAGAGAAGACATGAATAGAAACGTGCTCTCCATTTCCTTCCTAATTCACGCAGTTTCAGAACACTATGGCTTTTTTCCTTTTTTTTTTTTTTTTTTGAGCAGGCTAGCCTCAGTTTTTATGAGAGGCAGAAAAAAAATCTCAACTCCTGTTTCCTTTGCAATAAAAGACTGTTTTCACGAACATCCGAGGCTCCTTTTCTGGGTTAGGAAAGCAAGATGATATTGTTTTTCCATTTACTTTCTCCTCTAGAGCATGCTGCTTTCAAAAACAAGGTCTGTGTCCCCAGGGTCGGATGGCATAACTGTGTATACTGGCTCTGAGGATTTAGCTGTCCATCTCCTGAGGCTACACAGGATTCTTTTCCATGCTCAGAGGATTATCTTTAATATTAATCTCCCGATGTTTGTAATGAGCTTTTCTATTTGCAAGTCAGAAGGATTGCTAGTGACTGCCTGGCATTTGCCCGGCTGGTCCTTGCTCCACGGTCTGCAGCAGAGCGTGATTTTTAAGGTTGGGGAGACTGTTTCCTAGCTGGCAGGACAGTGGTGACCCAGCCTTAGTCCACTAAAAAACAGGATTAGAGGTCTCCTAAGGTGCAACAGAGGTCTTCTGCCAGCACTGGATGCAAGAGTTTGACACACTCTTAACCCTGGAGAGACCCTTAGTGCTGTCAAGTAACATGATTCATATGAAGTCTGGTCTCAAATGAAAGGACAAGAGAGCCACAGGCACCCTGTCCTTGGAGGAGAATCACAGCGTGTGCCCTAGGTGCTGTGAATCTGCATGCAATGCTGGTCAGAAGGGAGAGCACCACGTGCATCATGTGCATGGAAAGAGAGAGCAGGGTCTGGGTGATGGAAAGCATGAAAAGATGGAGGCAAGGAAGTTCTCAGCACTTTCTTCTCCTTCCTTGTGCACTACATCTCTCTTTTTAGTGCCTCTTTACCTACTCTTGCTTGCTCACATGGTCAGTTCTGAGGGTTGTTTTTTTTTCTGGAACAGGATGTGACACCTTAGGACCTTATCCAGGAGAAGGTACAACATGTGGTAAATGCAGAACAATGAATCACAGAATCACAGAATCACAAGGTTGGAAAAGACCTTTAAGATCATCAAGTCCAACCATTCCTGTCCTGTGCTAAACCATCTCCCTAAGTACCTGATCTCCCCGCCTGTTAAACACACCCAGGGGTGGGGACTCAACTCCCTCCCTGGGCAGCCTGGGCCAGGCCCTGACAACTCTGCCAGGGAAGAACTTTTCCCTCCCAGCTGAGCTGACCCTGCCCTGGCACAGCTTGAGCCCATTGCCCCTTGTCCTGTCTCCTGCCACCTGACTGAAGAGAACATCTCCCACCTCTCTACACCCTCCCTTCAGGTAACTGTAGGCAGTGATAAGGTCTCCCCTCAGCCTCCTCTTCTCCAGGCTAAACACCCCCAGCTCCCTCAGCTGCTCCTCATAGGATTTGCCCTCCAGCCCCTTCCCCAGCCTTGTTGCCCTTCTCTGAACTCGCTCCAGGACCTTAGTGTCCTTCTTATGGTGAGGGGCCCAGAACTGGGCCCAGCACTTGAGGTGTGACCTCACCAATGCCCAGTCCAGGGGCACAATCCCCTCCCCAGACCTGCTGGCCACTCTGGGTCTGGCACAAGCCAGAAGAACTTTCAAAAAAACCCCGTTCCTTCTCACAAGACATAAACCCAGAAGACTCGTATTTGGCATTGCATGCTTACAAAGGCCTGACTGAGGAAGGGGGAGCACAAGGCTGCTGGCTACTGAGGCAAATACTGCTAGAAGGAATCCAGGAATGATGAGTCTCTTTGGGAAGGAATGCGGGGCAAGCAGAAGAAAGGTAGCCAGCAGGATATTTTAGATTTCTGCTGCAAGAAGCGTTGCAAACCATGTCTGTGGCATGGAAAACAGATGCAAAGGCAGCGTCTGGGTGTTGAAGCACCACCAGAGAACAAGCTCCATCTGCATTGCTACTGTGGGTAACTGCCTGCACCAAGGCAGTTGTGCTGGCCCTGGTCGTGGTCCTGCACAATGGACCACATGCAAACGTTTGGTGAGGGATAAAGTGTGCTGTCCCTTTGTCAGGACTCAAAAGGACTTCAAGTGAGGTCACTGTTTGTCTGTTCTTTTTCTCCTTCCCTGCTTAATCTTCAGAACATCTTGTTCTCCCAAAGCAAAAAGAAATACGGTCCTGCATGGGCATGGAGCAGAACATGCCCCTTCTGTGGAGCAGAACAGGCCTTTGCTGAACCTCATGAGGTTCATCTGGGAGAAGTGGGCCCAGGTGAACCTCATGAGGTTCAACAAAGCCAAGTGCAGGGTCATGATAACCCCCTTTTATCCATACAGGTTAAGAGATGATGTGCTGGAAAGCAGCCCTGAGGAAAAGGACTCAGGGAGAATTGTGGATGAAAGGCTGGACATGAGCCATCAGTGTGTAGCCAGGATGTGGTTGGCCTTCTGGGCTGCATCCCAAAGAGCGTGGCCAGCAGATTGAGAGAGGGGATTCTGCCTCTCTGCTCTGGAGAGACCTTGTCTGAAGTCCTGTGTCCAGTGTTGGAGCCCACAGCACAAGAATGTGATGTAGTGTGTCCAGAGGAGACCACAAAAGAGATCCAAGGGCTGGAGCACCTCTCCTCTGAAACCAGGTTGAGAGAGTTGGGTTTGTTCGGCCTGGAGAACAAATAAATAATAATTTCCCTGGCAGGGGGAAATAACAGCAACCTTCCAGTCCCTGAAAGGTGCCTGTAAGGAAGCTGGGGAAGAACTGTTCCCGAGGGCAGGGAGTGATAGGACACAAGGGGTGATGGTTTTAAACTAGAAAAGGGGAGATTTAGGTTGGACATTATGAAAAAGTTCTTCACTCTGAGGGTGGTGGGTCACTGGCACAGGTTGCCCAGAGAGGTGGTGGAGGCCCCATCCCTGGAGACATTCAAGGTCAGGCTTGATGGGGCTCTGAGTGACCTGCTCTAGTGAAGATGTCTCTGCTCACTGCAGGAGGTTGGACTAGATAGCTTTTAAAGGTCCCTTCCCACCTAACACTTTCTATGACTCTATGAAATCTTTCCCAGGTGGGAAAATTGTTGTATTTGCTTCTCTGCTTCCCCAGCACTGGCAACAGGCAGGTCTGAGGCAGCAGCATCGCGGTGGGCACTGCGCAGAGGGGATGCAGGCAGCGCATCACAAGCTTGTGCACCTCGGGAGGACGAGAGAGGGAGGTTTCAGGCATCCCTTCTTTTTTTGCAGCCCTGTTGGCATCTGTATATCCCATGCCTCCATGCGTGATTCTTTCCAGTTAGGAAACTGGGAAATCACATGCTTAACTTCGGTTCAGGAATTGCAAAGCAGAGGCCAAGAAGTTTCCAGGGAAACCTGTTTCATAACCTGAACCGCAGCGTCTCGGCTTCCAGATTGAAGCAGAATTTATTTTCATTATCTTATTACATGCTGTAATTATTTTCCATTTGTGTGCACACGGCAAGACGTACTTGTGTTTCAGACACACTCTGAACCATCAAAAGACAGGCCAGATGCTGCTGCTGGCTCTGCATGAAGGGTAGAGCCATGCTGGAGATGACAGCATCTGCGTGTTGAGAGTCCCCGTGTAAAATTGCCATGTGCTCGGATCACAGAATCACAGAATTACAGAGTTGTAGGGGTTGGAAGGGACCTCAAGACCTCATTGGGTCCAACACCCCTGCCAAAGCAGCTCCCCAGCTCATACTGCACAGGTCGGCATCCAGATGGATCTTGAATATCTCCAGAGAAGGAGACTCCACCACCTCCCTGGGCAGCCTGTCCCAGGGCTCCCTCAGCCTCACTGAGGAAAAGTTCCTCCCCATGTTGGTGTGGAACTTCCTGTGCTCCAACTTGCCACCATCGCCCCTTGTCCTGTCCCCAAAGACACTGAAAAGGGGCTGGCCAATTCCCCCTGCATCCCGTACTTAAGATATTTATAAACATTGATTAGGTCCCCCCTCAGTCTTCTTTTCTCCAGGCTGAACAGCCCCAGCTCTCTCAGCCTTTCCTCATAGGGGAGATGTTCCAGGCCCTTAATCACCTTCCTAGCCCTTCTCTGGACTCTCTCCAGGAGATCCCTGTCCTTTTTATCCCAAGGAGCCCAGCACTGGACACAAGACTCCAGGTGGGGCCTGACCAGGGCAGAGCAGAGGGGGAGGATCCCCTCCTGTGACCTGCTGCCCACACTCCTCCTGATGCCCCCCAGGATCCCATTGTCTCTCTCAGCCCCCAGGGCACACTGCTGGCTCATGGCCAACCTGTCACCCACCAGGACCCCCAGGTCCTTCTGCACAGAGCTCTTCTCCAGCAGGTCACCCCCAGCCTGTACTGATACATGTGGTTGTTCCTCCCCAGGTGCCAGACTTTACACTTGCTTTTGTTGAATCTCATCTGGTGTCTCCCTGCCCAGCTCTCCAGCCTGTCCACGTCTCTGGATGGCAGCACAGTGTCCTGCGTGTGAGCCACCCCTCCCAGCTCCCAGATCTGCTGTGCTACAGCACAGGAGTGACCATGCCATCTCCAACGCCTGTCTCCTGAGGTGGGGGAAATCCTGACAGCTGCAGTAAGAAACCTTCCCCACACTCTTAACGCCAGCAGTTGTTGGAAGATATTCCTGGGCCCATCTTCAAGTTGTGAGATGGTGGTGTTAGAGTTATTAAATCTATTATCCCAAACTCTGTGCTCACAGCTCCCAGAATATGTTTCTCTTTTCTGGATCCCCATGAAAGTCCTTCTCCCAGTCTGTAGGATGAGCCAATGGCAAAATAATTCTGTGAGGAAAATCCACCACCTCCAGGAAGAGCAGAGCGCTCACCTTCTGTGGGATGCTGAGGAACACAGAAGGGCTAAAAATTAGTCATATTAGTCTTCATATTGGCACAGAAAGCATAAAGTGTTGAAATGCAGTTACAACAACAAGAAATATTTATAAATGTCTCTGAAATTTGGGTATGATGCCTCTTGCGTTAAGAAGCCTTCGACTCGGTTAATCCCACCCAACCAAAACCATGCTTAGTTTCTTTGTGTTCCCATTTGGGCCAGTTTGTACAATAATGTGATTCTGTGTGGCAGGGTTCTGGAGGAGGAGGGGGCTGCAGGAAAAGCTTCTAGAGCCTCCCCCAGGCCCACAGAGCCAACACCAGCCGGCTCAAGGCCAGACCCACCGCTGACCAAGGCCGAGCCCATCAGTGATGGTCACAGCACCTCTGGGAATCACAATGAGGAGGGAAAACGCCAGCGGCTGCTTTGTGCCCCAGAGAAGGGAGTGAGAACGTGGGAGAGACTGTGCAGGCACCAAGGGCAGGGAAGGGGGCAGGAGGTGTCCCAGCTGCTGGAGAGAGAGATGCCCCTGAGCCCCTGGAGAAACCCATGGTGGAGCAGGTGTCCCCCCACAGCTCAGGGAAAAGGCCCAGACCCCACCTGCAGCTCGTGGAGAGGCCCCACGCTGGAACAGGGGGTGACATAGAGGAGATGCTGTGACCCATGTATGAGCAAGCTCCTGCTAGCACTTGCAGACTGTGGAGAGAGACAGAGACACAAAGATGGGAGAGTGAGAGAGACCCACACCAGAGCAGGTTTTCCGGGGGGCTTCTGACCCCGTGGGGTACCAGGCTGGAGCAGTCTGGGCCTGAGAGACTGAGACACTTTCTGTGGTTGATGACTGCACCCATAGCAGTGACCCACGCTGGGGCAGCTGGGGAGGAGCTGAAGCTGTGTGGGGAAGGACTCCTGTTGGAGAAGTTCATGAAGGACTGTCTGCTGTGGGTGGGACCCCACGGTGCAGCAGCGGAAGGGGGTGAGGAATGCCCCTGCCCCCCTGGTTAAGAAGGAAAACAAGTCATGAGGAACTGACCCAAACCCCCATTCCTCCAGTCCCTGCCCCTCCCTGTGCCACAATAGGGGGAAGAAGAGAGCAAAATCCTGACTCAAGTGAAGTCTGCTATGAAAGGAGTCTGCTTTAAGATCTGGTCCCACTTCTCATCACCCGACTCTGGTGTCACCGGGGGTGCAGGGCAGTGCCATCAGTTAGAGAGTTTTCTGTCCTTTATTCTGTGTTGAGTCTGTTCTGCCCGTGATGCTGACTGCAGAAAGATCTCTCCCTGTCCTTATCTCCATTCCTGAGCCTCTCAATAGATATTTCCTCCAGGTAGGGTGAAACTGGATAAAACCATAGAATTTCAGAAGCTCGGACTGGTTTGCATCGAAAGGGCCCCAGTGGCCCCCTCTGATGGGCAGGGACACCCCCTCTCAGCCCAACGTGCCCCAAGCCCCAACCAACCTGGCCTTGAACCTTGCCAGGGATCCAGGGGCAGCCCCAGCTTCTCTGTGCTCTTTCCCTGTATTTATGGCACAGAAGATAAGTTTGGACCATGAAACAAAAAGAAGACATTGTTTTTTATTCTTTCTGTGGAACTTAATAGAATAAAAAATTGAATGGAGCAGACCAGCACTAAACTGTGCTTGGTATTTTTACTGCTTTACCACCAGTAGATGTAACACAGGAGCAAATTTCACTGCCACCAAACTGGGCATGCATTGTGATTTCTTACTGGTTTGCATTAATGCTGGTGAAGCAGAATTTACAGTAGTAGCTTGAGGTCAACAGTGTAGGCTGAGCCATAGTAAAATGTATCTGACAGCAGGATATGCCTGAACTTAAGCGATTTTCTAGTCAACCCTCTGCATGATCAGTCAATTTAGCATAATTTTATGTTGAGCACATAGGCACTTTGTTGCTGTAAAGCCCTCAATACAATTTAATCCCTTGCAGATCAAAGCTCTCACTGCACAGTTCTCTGCAGGATGATGTCTTCAGATGTAGGATATTGGAGCACTAAGCATTTACATGGTGGAGACAGAACATGGATGTTTTGAAGCTCTTCAATCAGTTGTAAAATTTAAAAAAAAAACCCAAAACAACACAGAACCACAAAACCTGATTTTTTGGGTGTCTTTTTTCAGGTCCCTGACATAAATTGACGTATTTTGGATATGTGCCAAGAAAAAATAAATCAGTATGTTCTCCACTGGCTCTCTAAAACATTTAGAAGATGTGCATTGAACTTAGTATTTTTCAACAGGTATGCACTTGAATGTGAAATAAAAGCAGGCATACTTCATGAAAGTGAAGTTACTCTTTGTTGGCACAGGGGTGCTTATTATAAACTCTTGAAACACATCCCGTCGTTCATCTGATGAAGCTTCAGGTAAAGCTGGTCTAGAAAGGAAGTCCTCTTTCACACAGTGAGATATGGATGTTACACATGTATTAACCATAGCACTTTCTACCCCTCAAAACACAGAGAATAGGCTCCAGTGGAGAAGCAATGGCTCCTTTTGTAGGGAAGAAAACAAAGGCAGCAAGTGTCCTGGTGTTCTTGACTTCAGAGAAAGAAAGCAAAGGGTGGAAGGAGTTAGTCATCTGAACATGGCAGCCTCAGAGATAGTATGGTTTGGGTGGGAAGGGAACTCAAAGTCCATCTAGTGCCACCCCCTGCCACAAGCAGGGACACCCCCCCATCCCAAGGTGCCCAAAGCCCCATCCAACCTGGGCTTGAACCTTGCCAGGGATCCTGGGGCTGCCCCAGCTTCTCTGGGCACCCTGTGCCAAGGCCTCCCCTGACTTCCCAGGAAAAAAGAGGATTCATTCGTCTCATAAAAATAAAACAAGTTCACACTCTCTATAAAATAATTTTAAACAATGCCTGAAATCAGGGATTACAGGTGGAATTCCAGCTGGTTACATGAAGGCAAGGTGACTGCTGAGGTGGTACTGCAGACTGCCAGGTGTATCTGAGTCCAAGCACACAGCTACCACACTCCCACTGCAGCGAGAGGAGCTGAGAGAAACCCACCTTATTACTGCACCAGTTTTCCTATTAAAAAACCCCAAAAGCTTCTAGAACAAAACCAAAATTCATCTCCTCCTGATCTGAAGCCATGCGAGCACCACCTAGAGACTTCAGAGCCTGAGGAATGCTGGCAGCAGACGTCACCCTCCTGATCCGCTCCGAAATTGCTGATGCATTTACAGTAAATCCCTAACCGGGCCAGTTGTGCAACAAGTTGAAGTGACACAAAGTATTAGCATTTATGGTGGTGAGTCAAAAATCAAACAAACTTCCTCCTTTTATAAGTTTTCTCCCAGCATGTAGTGGCATGTAGGGTGAGTTAACGAAACATCTGCTACAGCCCCGGCTCCCTCTCGCAACGGAGCAAGTGTTGCAATCGCTCCGCGGGCTCCACGTTAGGGCTTTGGTGGGAGAGGAGACGTGCTGGGGATGGACAACACTCATCTCAGTTGATTCAGGAAGAATGAAAGGAAATAGAAAAACCTCTTCAAGTGGCAGGCTTCCTGCACAGATGTTTAAAAAGCAGAGTAGTGCAGTGCCCGAAACGAATTTTAACTCTCCTGAGACACTGATCTGATGATGCTGGCAGTTCGTTCAGTTGCCCAGAAAAGTCCCTTTTCAGCATGTGTAAGCACGGGCAGAAAACTGAATTAGAAACTATGCTTAGCTGCCTCACCCTTGCACAAAGCTGCCCCATCCTCCTTTGGATGCACCGCGTCCCACTGCAAAGGCCTCCCTCCTCTCCCTTGCTGCTCCATAGCAAGGTTCATTCCCCACCCTCCTCACCCTAAAGTCAGTTTTGCCATCTACCCCAAAGACTGGGTCCTGTTTGCTCCGTGGCATGGCCAGCATAAACAGAGCCAACAAAATTCCTGGGAGTCGGAAATTTAAGACTCGACGCAAGCAGAACATGTCCTAATTAAATATAGACACACACTCTCATTTCCCATCAATTCAAATGTGTACTTAAGAAGCACTTGTGTAAGGGTTTGCTGGCTAGAAATAGTTTCCTGTGCCTGCGAATGTGTTTGTATCAGACCTTAAAGATTATGTCTGCTTTGGGGATGAGTGGTGAGTGTAAGCCAAGCAGCTCAACCAGCTGTTACAGAACTGGGACACAGATAGTGGTGCTTGTTTGGCCTTTTTTCCTTTTTTCTTCTTTTTTTTTCTTCTCCCTCCCTCCCCACCCCCCAGCTCAGCAAGTAATTAGATACAGTAAAATCTGTGTATGGCTAGTAAAACTCACAGAAAGGTTTCCATAACAAAAGTTCCCTTTCAAAGGGAGAGGTTGCTGCTCTGAGCTTCAGAGCTTGCCCAGCGTTTAGCCTGTAGGCACGTTCCCCAAGAAGGTATGAAAGGCTTGTGCTCCCATTTGCTGCATTTCTATGCTCTGCTCAGAAATGTGTAGAGGAAAATTCCCTTGCTCCCCTGCCTTAATGTGTTTTTTCTTCTAGAGTGTCTGTGCAGAGGCAGAGTTAATGATTCCTACACGATTGGCTTTGCCTTCCCCTCTCAGTTCTGAAATAACTTCCTCTCTATTTTTTCCTTCTTTTCTCTTTCAAGGGAGGAACTTTTCTTGCTCGTTTATGACCCCAGATTACTGATCTGTTTGTAACACAGTACTTGAACCCTTCAATCAGAACAAGGGATATCTACCCAGCACCCACAGAGATTAGCATAAAATCCAACTCTTTGGAATTCCCCCTTATTTCTGACTGTGAGAAGAGTAAGAGTTTATTATTATGAAGCCATAAGGATAATGCAGTGGGCAGCATGCAGCTGCCAGTGGTTTTCCCTCTCATCCTTCACCTCCCCTTCCCTCTGCTCCTTTCAGATTGCTGCTTATTTTATCATGTCACCATTTACACTTCGAGCTTTCTGGATCCAGTCTATGTCTTTATTTGAATTTGTGGAGTTCATGGACTTGGGGTAACTCAAGAAGCAGTGGCAAGGGTACAGCTACAGGAAATTTTGAAGAACTGTGTGTAATGACAACCTTCTCCTGCCTGGCAGGGTGCCTGCATCACCTTCCACTCCATAATCAGCGTGCAGAAATAACAGAAATAAACAGAAATAACAGTTTGTATCAAACAGATTCTATTATTTTTTTTTATTAATTACTGTTACACGTACAGGTTAATTAAAAAAAAAAGCTACAGCTTGTGAAGTATGTCATCTAGCAACAAGATACAAATCTAGGCCGATCGCCCTGGTCTCTATTGATGCTCAGCCACTGTGAAAAAATTATAGTTTATTTTCTGGTATACAAAACCTCAAGCAAATTTTCCTCATTAAATGTTTGGTAAAGCTCACGGCATTCTACTACACAGTTTCATAGAGGGGTTTAGTGCAAAAGGAAGTACAAATATAAAAATAACCAAGGATTGAATTAAAAAAAAAAACAACCAACAAAAACCCCCCCAACAAAACCAATAAAATCCCCAAAATCCCCAGTCAAACCGTAGAGTTAGAGGTGAGTGTCTGCTATGGGTATTCTTCTGAGCTCTACGATCTGGGAGTTAGCCATGCTGCCACCGTCCTGGCTGCCATGACAAGATTCATTGTCGCTGACACTGAGGCCTGCACCTGAAACAGCAAAAGCACACAGGGAAAAAAATAAAATAAAGACCAGAAAATCATAGAATGGCCTGGGTTGGAAGGGACACCAAGGATCACAGAGCTCCAAACCCCCTGCCACAGGCAGGGACACCAACCTCAGGCCTGGAGCTACACAAGGTTGCCCAGGGCCCCATCCAACCTGGCCTTGAACATCCCCAGGGATGGGGCATCCAGTACTTTGGGCAGCCTGTTCCAGCCCCTCACCACTCTCTCTGTAAAAAACTTCCCCCTAATATCCAATCTAAACCTTCCTTCCTTTAGCTTTAACCCATTCCCCCTTGTTTTGCCATTGTCTATCCTTTTAAAAAGTTGATTCCCCTCCTGTTCCTCTGCTCCCTTCAGGGACTGGCAGGCTGCAATGAGGTGCCCCCACAGCCTTCTCTCCTCCAGGCTGAACAAGCCCAGCTCCCTCAGCCTCTCTTTGTAG
The DNA here is from genome assembly GCA_022605575.1 of Laterallus jamaicensis coturniculus. NCBI lineage: Eukaryota > Metazoa > Chordata > Aves > Gruiformes > Rallidae > Laterallus > Laterallus jamaicensis. The sequence continues at coordinate 4,043,448 of JAKCOX010000044.1, read as the reverse complement.
GGCAGGTGCTCCAGCCCTCTGATCATCTTTGTGGCTCCTCTGACCCCTCTCCAACAGTTCCGCATCTTTCTTGTATTGGGGGCCCCAGCTCTGGACACAGAACTCCAGGTGGGGCCTCATGAGGGCAGAGCAGAGAGGGACAATCCCCTCCCTGTCCCTGCTGCCACCCCTCTGCTGATGGAGCCCAGGATCCCATTGGCCTTGCGAGCTGCAGGAGCCACTGCTCTTGAAAGGAAAGAAAAGAGGAATCGGTGAGAACGAAATCCTGACAGAGAAGTGGTGCTACTGTGTCCTGCTCTGCTTTATTCTGGGTATTAAAAGACTTCCCAATGCCCCGCAGTGATGAGGCAAGTTTCCTCCCCCTGGCCTTCAACTGTGAATCCAGAGATTATAACATTATCTGACGTAGTTTTTTATGCTATCCAGATAATGCTTTTTGCATCATTCCACTGCCAGTCGCTTTATTTGCCTCAGTACATGGTACAATAGCTATTCAGAGGTTGCCTTGAAATGACAAGAGCATAAATCAAGGCCTGGCTTAGGCTGGGTTCATGGTCTGGCTGCTACAGTCTGGTATTTCCAAGGACATCTTCATGAAAAATTGATTTTTAATGATACAATTTCGCTCTTAAACTATAATTCCAGCTGTTTTAATAAGATTGTAATTTCAACATGAGAAAAAAGAGGCTGACTAAATATTCTTTAAACCCACATTTGGCACAAGCTGGTGTATTGTGTTTTTATTTTACACTGAGAGAATACTAGAGTTTGGCCCATGGAAACTTCCAAAACATGTCTGGAAGAGACCTCAGGAGGCCACCTTCCCCATCTTTTTGTCACAGGAACTCTGCTAGCTTGTTGCTTTCCTGGCAGTTTTTGGTTTTGGGTTTTTTTTTTTGTGGGGGAGGTTTGAGTTCATTACTGAGAAGATACAGGATACTACTTTTTATGAACTTATGACCACTTCTTTGCTGGGTATCAGTTGTGACTATACACTTCAGTGCATTTTCAGCTCCTCTCTTTGAACTGTAGAGAGAATCCTTAAAAAGTACATCGGTCTTGTTAGGGTGTGGGACATCCAGGCTTTACATTTGTTGAGAACTGCACATTGGTGTAATTAGGCATAGGGATTTCAAGACAGACTAATTTCAGGCATGGTCTTACAACAATGTCACAAATAACTAGAGAACATACTAATTTTGGGCAGAAGTAAAATCAATCACAGAATGGCTTGGCCTGGAAGAGACCTTAAAGATCAAGTTCCAACCCCCTGCCATGGGCAAGGACACCTCTCACCAGACCAGGCTCCTCAAGGCCCCATCCAACTTGGCCTTGAACACCTCCAGGAAGGGGGCAGCCACCACTTTCCTGTGCAACCTGTGCCAGGGCCTCACCACTCTCAGAATGAAGTATTTCTTCCTAACATGCAATCTAAATCTCCCCCCTTCCAATTTAAAACCATTCCACCTCATCCTATCACTCCCTGTCCTTCTAAAAAGTCCCTCCCCAGCTTTCTTGTAGACCTATAACTGCACATGGTCCAAGGGAGCTGCAAAGGAATGACATTTGGTTCAAAAAGCTCCATACAGGGTAAGCTGTGAGGGGCAGCAATATGCGTTTTCACATAAAAAAAAGGTTTTCAGGAGTTTCTATCACTTGTTCCATCTCTATCAGTTGTTCAGTGTCGGAAACCACCGGCCGCGACCCGATGGTCTCAAACGGAGGGAAGCAAGGACACACTCAATATGAGCGATCAGCAAGCTTCGTTTATTAGCTCTAAGTTAGCCTCTTTTATACATTGTGGTTAATATATGCCTACTAGTCAAACTATCATTGGTTATTAGTTACAAGTTACATCATCATAAGCCTGCCTCTTGTTTTCATTCTTACAACTCTTGTTTTCATTCTTACAGCTCCTTTAACCAGTTTTTCCCGGATTCAGTTGCTTCTTCTGAGGGCTATCTTCGTTTAAGGTCATCTTGACCCTGATGCTGATTGGTCATGCCGCGCTTCTTCGCTCTGCTTTACTCTGCACTCCGTGCCTACGTGCACGTACACAGTTCCTCATGTACGCATATGCAGCTCAGCTATATCTCCATGACCATTGTCTGTCAGCCATTCTCCAACAGTTCAGCTGATAATTCCAGGCTTTAGCTTGTTCAGCAAAAGACAAAGCTCATTTACTTTTTTCAGAGTTACCTCATAATTTTCTATGGTCCCTAATGTTCCCCTCTTGCAAAGTTTTTCTGTAGCACCCTTCCTCCTGCTACCCCCACCTTCCAAGGAGAAAAGAAGTATGGAGAAGGGGACAGAGGCGGGATGCTCCATTGCTGTGGGAAGACAGGCTGAAATCATAGAATCACAGAATTACAGAACTGATGGGGTTGGAAGGGACCTCAAGAGATCATCGGGTCCAACCCCCCTGCCAAAGCAGGGTCCCTAGAACAGGAAACACAGGTCAGCGTCCAGACAGGGCTAGAATCTCTCCAGAGAAGGAGACTCCACACCCCCCTGGGCAGCCTGTCCCAGGGCTCCCCCACCCTCACTGGGAAAAAGTTCCTCCCCATGTTGGTGTGGAACTTCCTGTGCTCCAATTTGCAGCCATTGCCCCTTGTCTTGTCTCCACAGACACTGAAAAGGGGCTGGCCAATTCCCCCTGCACCCCATACTTAAGATATTTATAAACACTAATTAGGCCCCCCCTCAGTCTTCTTTTCTCCAGGCTGAACATTCCAAGGTCACTCTGCCTTTCCTTGTAGGGGAGATGCTTCAGGCCCTTCATCACCTTCGTAGCCCTTCTCTGGATTCTCTCCAGGAGATCCCTGTCTGTTTGATCCCAGGGAGCCAAGAACTGGACACAACACTCCAGGTGGGGCCTGACCAGGGCAGAGCAGAGGGGGAGGATCCCCTCCTGTGACCTGCTGGCCACACTCCTCCTGATGCACCCCAGGATCCCATTGTCTCTCAGCCCCCAGGGCACACTGCTGGCTCATGGCCAACCTGTCACCCACCAGCACCCCCAGGTCCTTCTCCACAGAGTTCCTCTCCAGCAGGTCACCCCCAGCCTGTACTGATACATGGGGTTATTCCTCCCCAGGTGCCAGACTCTCCACTTGATGTTGTTGAATTTCATCTGGTTTCTCCCTGCCCAGCTCTCCAGCCTGTCCAGGTCTCTGGTCTCACTGCTGTCCAGGCAGTGTCCTGCCTGTCAGCCACCCCTCCCAGCTTTGTATCATCAGCACTTGCTGAGGGTGGGTGCTGTTCCCTCATCAAGGTCGTCAGTGAAGATATGGAACAGGACTGGACCCAACACCGAGCCCTGGGGACACCGCTGGGCACAGGCCTCCAGTCAGACTCTGCTCCACCAATCACTGCCCAGGTTGGATGGGGCCCTGGACAACCTTGTGTAGATCCAGGCCTGAGGCTGTGGGGGGACCTCATTGCAGCCTGCCAGTCCCTGGAGGGAGATTATAAACAAGAGGGAAATCAACTTTTTAAAAGATTAGACAGTGGCAGGACAAGGGGAAATGGATTAAAACTAAGGGAAGGAAGGTTTAGATTGGATATTAGGGGGAAGTTTTTTACAGAGAGAGTGGTGAGGTCCTGGAACAGGCTGCCCAGAGAGGGGGTGGATGCCCCATCCCTGGGGCTGTTCAAGGCCAGGTTGGCTGGGGCCCTGGGCAACCTTGTGTAGATCCAGGCCTGAGGTTGGTGTCCCTGCCTGTGGCAGGGGGGTTGGAGCTCTGTGACCCTTGGGGTCCCTTCCAACCCAGCCCAGTCTGTGATTCTATGATTCTATGATCACAACCCTCTGAACACGGTCCGACAGCCAGTTCTCAACCTCACTGTCCACTCATCTATCCCATGCTCTCTCAGCTTTAAATCTTGGGATATGGAGCTTGGTTCAAAGAACCTGAGCAAAAGAGGCTGCAGGACTGGCAGGCTCTCCCACAGAGGTCTGGAAGAAGCCCTGTTAGCGGCCAAACTTGGGTGCAGCGCTGGGTGAACCCAGACCTTCTGCACCCACGTGGGTATTCCTGCACCGTGGTCCTGCTTACACCTAGTTTGGTGTTTGGGCCTTGGAGCTGATGTTCATTCATTCATCTCATCTACTAGATGAGTCTTGTTCTCAGATCTGTATGACCCAAGCTCTTGAGACCAGCAATTACTGTCTTAGGATGACAAGACTAAAAATCCATCAACATACAACAATACAATAGAAAAGACAAGACTATTAGGCTCTGAATCATTAAAATACCTGTTTAAAAGTGTACCTAAGATGATTAAGCTGTAGTTACTGATTTAAATTTGTATGTATATCTAACCTTTTCATTGAATCATGGTCCTAATGGTCCTAGTAACTAAAAGTTGCTTGGAAGCCCAGGGAAAAACAGCAATTGCATAAGCAAGTTATTTGGTTTTTTTCTTATCTTCTCTAAAACTGTTTGTTTTAGGAAGGAAACATGAGTGTAATAGAGAAGATAAATCAGACTGCTGTATTTACTGTTTGGGGATGCCAGAACAAGGTAATAACTTTGAAGTAAATAAAAGTTTGGAGAAGCAAGACAATGCTTCTTGTGGAGCACCCATTAATGTTGGGATTTTCTCAAAAACAGCTGTTTAGCCTGAAGAGGGGACAAAAGTCAAAAAGGAAAAAACAACAAAAAAATTGAAAATATTTTGAATAATTTTAGATAAATATGGTCACCTTGACCAGATTTTTGGGTGGAAACTCACCTTTGGAGTTAGGTATCTGTGGTGGTAGCCACCTATCTATAGGTGGCTATACTGCAATGATTCAGTATGGGGTTTCTTGAAGATCCTCATACTGGTCACTATAAAACCATCAGGTAATGGTCTAATGAGGTACTATGCTATGTGTACTCTTAAATGTCATATAGATACACAGGTTGTGAACACTTTGTGGAAAGAAAGAGGAGATTGTCTTTGTTACAAAGGTTCTTATCAGGAACTTTGTCAACTGAAGTAGGCTACTTTGGGTTTACAAGGGCCTTTGCTGCTCATGCAAAGACAAACTATGTTAAGAGCTGATCCTTTTTAGCAGTGAGAGCTGAAAAGTAGGCAGGAAACCAGCTTACCAAACAGCTGGCAGACTGGGAAGGAAGGGTACAACAGTTTGTGTGGTGGAGCCTCACAAAGTTCATAGGTCTGGCTGGTTCTCAGGTTAGAGCAGAATTTAAACTCAGTCAGATCCCAAAAAGCATGTGCTCCCCTAGAGGTGCAAGACTTGGGTAGTAAGTACGTAGCAGGGAGCATGACTCCCCTCCAGTCCGTGAGGGAGGTATTTAATAAAAAGGCACAGGGAGATTAGTCTTTTCTTCCTCTCTTCTGGCATCGAAGTACTGAACAGTCACAGCTCGCCTTGCAAACCCATCGAGATCCCGCCAGTGACATCTACTGGTTGAAGGATTTCCTCATCGCATTCCGGCACTGCGTGGGACACCAGCTGTTATCACCTGCTGGCTTCGAGATACCTCAGACTTTCACCAAAACATTTTTCAGGGACACAGAGTTTGTTTTTGTCATGATGTGGTTCCCACATCTCTGGGGAGTGTTTTTATCTCGTAACCACTTCCATTATCTTCCTCAATTAATCATTAATTATATTCCTTGTCTAAGGCATGCCAGAAATGAGTAAACCACATGAACTTGTGGTTCATAATTCATAAGAACATAATTCTTCAGGGTTTCACTTTTGCAGAAATAGCACTGACAGATATCCAGGCTCCCACAAATAAAGTTCATATTGGACTAAAAAAAAAAAAAAAAAAA